>JACEIK010009866.1:32630-43084 GCA_018107945.1 Datura stramonium | reverse complement strand
TTGAGATACATAGTTGAACTGGACTCTTGAAACATACATACATGCTCCATGTTTTAGAAATAGAAAGTCGTATAATATACCATACTTAAAATCAGACGTGAAAACTCTGAAACTACTCAATATGTCAAATATGCAATAATACATAATATAATAAGACATGAACATGAGAAAATTACAACATGAGGAATGATGGGAGGCTTTTTCAGAACCGACACCATCACGATAGAGCTTACGTGATGCCCCAACTATCTCACTCAAGTGGGTAGAGTCGTCCTAAGCCTTGCAATTGTAAAGAATGATTACAATGTGATATCACTGGTGCGCCCTCGGGAACGAAAAACAATCTGTTGAGAGGTCCTGAATATGAATATAAGCCTACGGTGGCACATAGTTATGAGACCTGGGTGCACGGAATCCCTAGCCTACTCAGTTCTAGACGCTACTTTCAAAACATGCATATTTCTCATAATCGTATTCTTAAAACATAGCTTAAATATTTTTCTTGGGATTATTGACTCCAAAACATCTCCTTAAAACTTATCTTTTTAGCCTTTGCTAAAAATCATGGTGAAACATACTTGACTTTACATAGACTTGTCCAAATCATGAAATCATACATACTTGAAAAAGGCTTCATAATTCAAAATCATGGAATCATAAGTTCAAGAATTTGTAAACATTTATGCATACTTTTATAATTCATCATAGTAGAAATCATGGGCTCATAAACTTGAAATTCATAAATCATGCATAATAGAAAAAAATCACCATAAACTTGAAATCATGAATCAGTAAGAAATTTAAGAGTTAAATCCGCCCTAATCACCATACTTCATCAAATGGAAAATGAAAGAATTGAACCCATAGTGACACCATGGCTAATTGCATTGAATTGGGTTAAACCCTAGAATTTCACAATTTAGAACTTGAGAAGTAGGAATCATGAAATTGAGCTTAAAAAGAGCATGAAGGTAGAAGTATTTTCCATTCATAACCCTACATACATGGGTAAATTGATCCCTTAGCTTGTCTTGAAAACCCAAGAGAAATTGAACTGAAGGGGATGATGAACCGTAGCTTGACTTGAGAGAGGACCTTTAACTTACGATATTTGAAGGGAATGAATAATTTGGCTAAATTAAACCTCTATAATATGATCTTTAGGAATCCTAAAATGACGTCATTTAGAATTTAAAAGCATAGAGGTTTACCAAAATGCCACTGACCTGCCTGGATTTTAAAACAACTGGTAGAACCAACGACCCATTCCATGGGTCGTGGTCAAATACAACGGACCGTTGGTCAGTTGTTCCCCATCCTGCCTCTGAAACTCTCTTTGAATCTGATTCAGTGACCACAAACAACCACTAGTACAATTAGACAACGGTCCGTACAATTCCCTTGTCCTAGGCTAATTCTTAATAGCTTACTGGAACTCAAACAACGGCCACAACCAATGACTCGTTCGTTCATTTAACGAACTGTATTAAGGTTCCTTTGTTGGTTCTGCTGTCATTTTCCTGCTATTTCAGTTGAACTCTCGGGTTTGATCTAAGAAACTTTTCGGGGTATTACTGACTAGCCACCTGCTGACTGCCTACTTCCATGATGATTTGAAAGATTTCGATAAAAGAATAAGAAAGAAGATGTCGAACACCCTCATCCTTGTTTGAGTCGTGCTTTTTCTACTTTAAGGACAGTAAGATACTGTCCAAGGTATGACACTCTCTACATTATCCTCACCCACCATTGTTAGTTTGCAAAACTGTTGATATTTGTGTTCCTAGATATGAAATTCATATAGTTATATGGTTAATTTTCGCTCATTTTCTTTCCGTTATTGTTTGTTTGTGTCTACTTGAGTAAAGATCCCTACTTGTTACAAGTCTGACTTAACTCTTACTCTATATCATGCTCAATATGTTTATATGTCTTTGTGAAATTAGTGGTTTGTGTGTGATTTATATATCTAAATTTGCTTTTTGAAAGTGCAACTGATATAGCATAATTTATTATATTTTTGTTCAAGTCATTCATGATAAATTTAGTTTTGTATTTGCTATAAATCTTGATCACTTCAAACGCTTTGATATTCAAATACATTGACAATTGTTTAATTGATTCTAGCCACTAATTACTCCAGTATTTTTGGATAACTTTCTATATATTAAAAATGGAAAGTTGGGATATTGTACTTAGTAACTGCCTATTGTTTAATTATTTTGGTAAATTATGATATTGATGCACTGATAGTCTTGACCTAAAATTCCCTTTCCTTCTCGAAAACTGGAATTAGGAAAAATCTTTTAGATATCAAATATGGAAACAAAAATATTTTACCTTATGTGTACTATTTCAAACCATGTGACAAATTTATCATCTCATTACTTATGGTATAAATCTAATCTGTATTAACTTAACTGATTTCAATTGCAATAACTACATTTTCTTTTCTTGTAATTAATAAAGATAACTTTAGTTCTTGCTTGCTCATAGTAAGTTTGGTTTCGTTTTACATCTTAAAACCCACCAATCATGGAAACTATATTACATATTCCTCTTGTCGACTAACTTTCGTTTCTTGACTAATTGAAAAACCTTTACTGCTCGTATGTATATGGTAATGTCTTTCTATGTAGTTTGATTTTTCTTCCCTTAACTAGTTTGTGGTTAACTTTAGTACTAAAACAATTATGGTAATAAGAATTAGACCTCTATTAAGCATGATCTGATTTTGACTATATTATTTTAGGAATTAAAATTTTTCACTGTTTTACCTTTCTGAATATTCCCTTCATATTCTTTCATTAACTTAGAGTATATGTTTGTTTACGCTAAATTATTATTAGTGGTAAACTTAATTGATTCATCTACTCAGAGAAACTTCTAGCATGGTTAATTATTTACTTCCCTTTACCTCCTTAATTGGCTATGTGATGTAATTAATACTGACTCTCTGTCTATACTCAAGAGGACTCCTTTAACTAAAAGCTTAGCCTCTCCTTTCTTCTATGATCATTTGATACTATTCTCTTCTCTCTAATTCCTCAAGCATATCTAGCCTCTCATACTCCTCTTTTATCTCTCGTCTTTTGCCGGCTCTAAGTTAAGGCAAAATTAATTCTGTGCTTCCTTCATCCCGCTTCAACACGAGCTGCTTGGGGTCATTGATATTTCCTTGAAACTTGACATGTTGAAGATTGGGGCATCAATATATGATCAAGGATCGATTAAGCTGTTGGTGTATACTTGGCTGCTGCTTAAAACTTTGGATTGCTTACTGATAATTTATTCTTTTTAACTAGATACTCTTTTACCCATGCATTCAATACATATATGATCGTTCTTGTGTTCAAATTGTTGTTCTGTCATTTTGTGGCAAGATTTGATATCAATCATAAGATTAACTTAGACTTGAAGATATATAATTGCCATGGTTTTAGTACTCACTTATAACTCCTGAGACATATATTTAGTCCACTTTAAAGTAGTCCGTCAACATATAGAATTCTTGGTTTTATCACAAAGTTTTGCTCACATATAGGTTTTATTATTTTTAGTTAGCATGTTTCTTTTACATGATAAAATAGCTATTTATGTTTGTCTTCTTGGGATTAGTTAATTCTGTCAGAATACTCTTATTGTTAATGACAAAACTTGCGTATGTGTGTGCATGTATGTGCATGTTTTTGTATTCTTTAACAAGTTTTCCCTGGCATGTTTGGGTTATTGGAAAGGTTGTTGAGGATACTGTAACTATCCTCCTAATTATTTTGTGAATTTTATTTGTTTTTTTCATTTTAACTCTCTTCGTAGCTTTTATATGTAGTTTATAAATTATGAAATTAGATGACACGATTTCCAAGGTCTCCGAATGAATTTTGAAGAAGATAGTCCATTTTGAGTGTATAAATGAGAAAGAATATGATAACTCATAATTTAAGAGTTATTTGATAACTAAATGAAACAAAAGAAAATAAGAATTCAGAAAAGAAAAAACTAAAGAGAAAAGAAAAACGGCACCCACTTTAAGAAAAACAAAAAGGTATCAGCAGGCAATGCAGTAACTAAGGGAACAAGAAAACGCAGAAGCTGGGGAAAAATGCAGAGAAAGAAAAGAAAAGAAAAGAAAAGAAAGGGAGAAAAAGAAAGGAAAAATAAAGAGAAAAATAGAAATTTTCATCCCAAAGCATCAAGGTAATGTTTTAAATTTTTTTTATGAGTTTATTTCATGATTATAGGTAAAGTTTTTCGCTGAAACATGGAGAAATTATGAGGAAGTAAGAAAATTTTAAGCCTAGGGTTCTTAGAGTAAGAATTCTTTATTTGGGGATTGAATAATGACCTGTTCTATCATAAATTTGATGTGCAAGTTTGTTTCATTATGAGTAAACATAATCTGAAAAATAAATTTAGATTCGGTTCTAGAAGTTGGGGTGACTTTTAGAATCAATATTTTGAGCCAAAAAGAAATATAGTAATATGGGTGTCATGAATTCATATTCTTATGAAAATTGTGTATTTGAACATATTTTGGCCACTCGAAAGTGTTACAGAAGGGCAAATTCATAATTTAATGCTTGAGTTTCGGTTTGAGGCATATAGAGATTTCTCGATTCTTTGAGGCGTTAATTTTAGATATAATAAATGAATTTAAGGGTGATGGGTAATAGGGGGATCCCGTATGAATGAGATCACTAGTATTTATGTGGTACCTGTATCATAATATGTGTAAATTTAGATGAAATTGATATATTGATGGTATTCCATGACTTATGATGTGATTGACTTATTGAGACTTACGCACTATGTGATACTTGGTTGTAACCTGATGATCCTTGGTTGTATGCTTGATTGATTAACTTGTGTTATATATTTGTGCATACATATTCATGTCACTTTTATTATTGCATGATGTTTATTGGCTAATAGAGCCCATTGAGTTAATTTGTAGAAATTCATACTCTTGTGATACTGATGAGAAATGATTCATACATATGTTATTGTTGATAAAAAATAGTTTCAGTATGTGTTGTTGTCTATGAGAAATGACTCTGGCAGGTATATAGACCTTGCGAGTCCCCCATGGGTCCTGACTATCCGACATAGGAAACAGGTGTATACAAGTTCTTGGCCAGTGCATTGCATTGCATTACATTTCATCTTCATTGCATTTCATATTGAGTTGAGTGTTGAAGTGTTGAAATGGTTGTGATATTGATTTTACTTGATTCATTTGCAGTCTTAGTGTTATACAATCAGTGGTGAATCTGATGTAATGACTATATTGAGGCATACTATAATATCATCAGTGTTATAGTTGACTTTGGATAATGCTAGTTTTATTTTCTTCATTGTTTGATATTAAATCCATAAACTCTTCTTGGGGTGAGTTACTATTATTATATATTTACAACTGTTAGAAAAGAATTGCTAGTATTATCTCTCAGTCATCACTTCTAGAAAAGGGTCAGTTAGGAAAGCTTATTGAGTACATGTATTTTCCATACTCATTCTATACTTGCTGAACTTTTTTTTCATGCAGGGATTTAATCAAATACTAGCGGTACTTGAGTTTCTAAGCTATTCGAGATTATTGGGGTTAGAGTTCAGGGTGAGTTACTCTCTCTTTGGAAGTGCTGAATTCTACGGACTTCTTATTTTTATTCGTGTCTTATTTCTTTCCAAATAATGGCATTAGTTTTTTTACACTTGTTTGGTACGCGTAGATGCACTTGTACAAATGTCACCGGATTTTGGGGTTGTTTCATTATTCTTTTGATTCATTTATGCGCAATGAATGTAGTTGCTTATTTCATAAAATTTTCGCATTAATTATGTTATTAAATGGTTAATAGAGGAACATGGCTCGCCTAGTGGATGCCCTCACAAATCAATAGGATTTTGGGTCGTGACAATATAGTATCAAAGTATGGTTCATAGGTCCCACTAAGTACAAAAGAAAAATCTATTAGAGTCTTGTGAATCAATGCGAAGACATCCGTTACATATCTTTGGCAGGCTACATGGCTTTATGAAACTGCCTTTTTTTCATTCCTTATTATGCGTATATGATTTTGTATAAGGCATAAACTTTTTTATTTCATTCTCTCACTAATGGTGAGAAAACGTTCTCAAATTTGCACACCAGCGGCAAGAAATAACATTATGTTGTATAGTGCAATATGTTGTGATATGGTTAGCAAGGTAACTATGTAATAAAAGTGGCAACTTCTAATAATGAGGAGGCTGGGCATAGCAAGGATGATTAGCTCGAGGTGTGATTTGGACAAGAATACTTCAACTTCGTCCTAGTTTATTACGATAGTCTTATAACATAGNACCAAATCCGACTTCTATATACTCCCCACAAACTAGACGAAGCTCGTGGGAATTCAGTAAGGAAATGGTACAATGTTGATGTCTTGAAGACAACTGGAAGCTTGAAAGAATCAGTTACATTAGTTGAAACTAAAAGAAGTGAATTCACTATAGGACTTTTGAGTTTTTATGTTGGGTTGGTAAACTTATAAACTTAGAGGGATAGAGGATTATTTGGTTAAAGGATTTTGGCAAAGGTACTTGTATGATGTTAAACGAGAATGTTCGTAGAAATGTGTGTATAGTAGTTAAGAAGATCCCTATAGACTATGGACCAATATACTAGCACTTGGGGATAAAACATTGGGATATAACATTGATAAGTAACTAACTCTATTGAAGTAACCAAGGTTCTCAGATTCCTTCACCAGGGGCAGAGGCCTCCACTACGTTTGTCTTAGGTATTGTTTCATTGTGCTCTCGACCTGCTATAGTTTTATTCGATCATGGATCTACTTCTGTTTACATACATGCTACTTTATTTCTGATTTGAATATGCTTTGTGACTCTCCTTCTATATGTGTTCATGTTCCTATGCTTGTAGATGGTTCTTAGTGGTGGATCAACTACATCAATCTTGTGTAGTTGACTTTATAGTACATGACATGTTGGCACACATAATTATATTAGATATAGCAGATTTCGATATCATATTCAGTATGTATTGGCTTTCTCCCCATCATGTAGTTCTAGACTATTATATTAAGATATTGATCTTGGATATGTCAAGTATTCCTAAACTGATATGGCAGGGCACTCTCAGTCCCTATCCGATGAAGGTAACTATAGTTTCTAAGTCTCATCTATGATTGAGAAGGGGTGTCTCACCTATTTTGTTTATGTTAGTGATAGTAGTGTCGATACACCCTCTTAGGAGTTGAAGCCATTAGGGAAAGAATTTCCAGATGTCTTTCCAACTAATATTGTAGGTATTCCAGTTGATCGCGATATTGATTTCGGTATCGACTCAAAGTAGCGCACTCAACCCATTTATATTCCTCCAAAGCAATTGAATTTGGTAGAACTTAAAGAATAGAAGGAAAAATTGCAAGATTATTGAATAAGGCTTTATTAGTCCAAGTGTTTCCCCTTGGTGTACTCCAGTTCTATTTGTGAAAAAGAAGGATGACACCATGAGTATGTGTTTTGAATACAGACAATTGAAAAAAATGACCATTAAGAACAAGTTTTCTATTTCATGTATTGATGACTTGTTGATCAGCTTAAGAGTGTTTAGGTATTTTTAAGATTGATTTAAGGTTTAGTTCCCATCAGTTAGGGATTAGGGTAGAGGATATCCCTAAAACTTCCTTCAGGACCTATTATGGCCACTATGAGTTCTTGGTTATGTCTTATGGGTTGATCAATACCCCAACAATATTCATGGAGTTGATAAATTGTTGTTTAGGCCTTATTTGAATTCCTTTATTATAATTATCATCTATGATATTTTGATGTACTTCTGTAGTAGAGAGGAGCATGAGCAACATTTGAGAATAGTATTTCATATTTTGAAAAAGGAGCAACTTTATGCAAATGTTTTTAAGTGTGAGTTCTGGCTCAGTATGTGATATTCTTGGGGCATGTGATGACCAAAGATGGTATTATGATAGACTGGAAGAAGATTAAGGATGTTAGAGATTAGGCCTACTTCACCTATTGGATTCGAAGTTTTACGGGCTTGATTGTTTACTACAGGTCATGTGAAGGTCTTATCTCATATTGTATCTCCACCGACAAAACTAACTTAGAATAATGTGACTTTCCAATGGTCTGAGTAGCGTAAGGCGAGCTTTCAAAGGCTCAAGACATTGTTGACTTTAACCTCAATTTTGGTTTTTGATCATGCAAGGTGAAGGCTTCACTGTGCACTATGATGCTCCACGGGTTGGTGTTGGGTGTGTGCTGATGCAGTAAGGTAAGGTAATAATGTATGCTTCGAGTAGTTGACTCACGAAAGAAACTACCCTATTCATGACCTAGAGTTGACAGCATTTCTTTAAAAAATTTGGAGACATTACCTATATGGAGTGCATTATGAGGTGTTAACGAATCATTACAGTCTTTAATATATTTTCAACTAGAGAGATTTAAATTTGAGGAAAAGAAGATGGTTGGAGTAGCTTAAGGAATATGACATCACTATTTTATATCACCCGCACAAGGCAAATATAGACAGGATACTTCGAGTTGGAAATCAGTTAGTATGGATAGCTTGGCTATGCTTCTAGTGGAGGAGCATCTTTTTTCCATATATGATTATTGGTTGGCTAACAACTTTTTACGACTCTAAATTTTGGAGTTTGGTAGGATTCTTTCTTTTGTTGAGACATAATCTTTGTTCTTTTGGATCAAATCAAGGCTAGATAGTTTGAGGATGAGAGTTGAAGATAATTCACGATAGGGTATTAAAGGGAGAAATAGAGGAAGAAATCATTGATCCATAAGGTGTTCCGACGATCAACAACTGTATTTGTGCTCCTAGAGTTAGTGATTTGACCAAGTTTATTATGGAAAAGGTTCATAGCTCTAGATATTCTATTCATCCAGGAGCAACAAAAATGTATTATTATCTGAAAAGATATTATTAGCGGTGTTGGATGAATAGAGACATTTTGGAGTATGTATCTCAGTATTTGAACATCCAACAAATGAAATATGAGCACCATATACCAGGTGGTATGACTCAGAGGATGTCTATATGTCACGACCCGGACATAGACCCAGATCAAGACACGGGACAAGGAACCACGAGAGATTCCAAGATGACCCATGGCATGTACATACATATAACTCAATCAAAAATGGCGGAAGAATTCATATAATAAATATAGAGTAAGTATAAACATAACATAACATCAGGAGAGGAATTCACATCACACATGACTAGCTGATTACTACATACAGTCTGAAAGCCTCTAATATATCTGATGGGTTTATGGGACAATACCCCCAACTAACCCGATAATTTGAAATTGAAGAAAGACATAACAACCATGAATACTGAATGTTCTCAGAAGATGAGGACTCATCGATGCTAGCTGAACAAGTTTGAATGGGAAAGCAGTGACTAAGGACTGAGATAGATCCCTCAGATTTGTATCATGAGATGATGCAGCATAGAGTACGCGGTCAGTACATGAAATGTACCGATTATGCAAGGTAAGTAAAACGGAGATTTAAAATAGATAAAAGTTCATAAGAGTAGGACAACATGATAATAATATAAATATCATAATGCAACATAAGGCTCAAGGTTTTCAAAACATTCGTAAATCATTAATAATCATACTCACAAGAGAAAAGCTTTATTAAACATGAGTTGAGCCAAAGTATATAATCGTAATCATACATAAATCATGAGGAAGAATGGGAGATTCTTATAACCGACATACCCCGTATGAGCATACATGGAGCCCGACATGTAAACCCTTAGCCGGGAGGGCGTTCGTACCTTGCCAAGGGTAGAACAATGAAAGAGGTGTGATATCACAATAGAGGGCCCATTTGGGAAAAGGGACAGTAACACGGAGGTCCCATCCTGGCTACGTTGGCATGTAATTCAGAGACTCGGGGCATGCCTGGACCCCAGATCTACTCGGTGTTAAATACTACTCCCAAAACATATATAGTGCTTATAGGATAATATACATGAGATTCATAGGCTAGTTATATCATCATAATCATAAGCATGCTTGAAATATGTGAACTAGCCATGAATGTAAGGCCCGTGAGTCGACCATAATTATAAATCATAAATCATGAGGTTCATGCATACTTATAAAACATGTATATACTTGATATTCAAAAATTCGTGATGAGCATTTGAGTGAAATCATATTATAAGTCATAAATCATATGGGTTAATGAACATCATGATCAAAGTAGAATCATAACTTGATTTATCATGAAACATACGTAATTGGGGATAGTTTGTAAAATTCAAATTTTAAATAGTTATAAAATCATCCCATGATTCGTAAAACATGAAATTATAAATGAGAGGACTTAACCCATAGATAGATCATTAGGATTTCATAAGAATTGGGATAAAGCCTCGTAGGATTATCAAT
>JACEIK010009865.1:2414-16367 GCA_018107945.1 Datura stramonium | reverse complement strand
CCAAAAAATGCATATTGCTCATATAATCATATTCTCAAACATAACTTAAATCTGAATAACTGGGGATTCTTCACTCCAAATATCTCTTCAAAATTGATCTTGTAGGCCTTGGCAAAAATCATGATAAACATACTTAACTTGCATGGGCTTGCCCAAATCATGAAATCATACATACTTGAAATAGACTTTCAAATTTCAAAATATTGGAATCATGAGTTAATAATTCATAAACATTCATGCATGCTTGATAACTCATCATGCTAGAATCATGGAATCATAAGCTTGAATTTCATAAAACATGCATAACAGGGCATAATTTCTAATAACTTAAAATTCATGAATTGATAATCAAATTGAATGTAGAATCGGCTCCAATAGTATTAAATCATTAATTAGAACATGAGGGGTTTGGCCACATAGACGTAACATAGATAATTTCATATCCTAGAATTCCAGTACAATTGATTAAAGACTTGAATTCATGAATTAGACGAGAAATTAGGTATGAGGGCGAAAGAAATTCTCCATTCATGGCCCTATATACCTAGGTAGATTGATTTCCTAGCCGGTCTTGAAAGCCCAAGAGAATTGTGGAGGAACTCTAGCTTGATCTTGGAGGAGGATTTCAAATTCAAAGTACGAAAGAGAGCATAATGACTTAGGCTAGATTAAACCCTCTTAAAAAACTCTTTAGGAAGCTTAAAAGGACGTAGTTTAGGAGTGAGGAACTTAGGAATTACGAAAACACCCTTAATGATCCTACTGCAAAAAGGTCACTGCCAGTCCCAACGACTGACCTAATGACTCGTTAGGCAATATGAAGGCTCGTCAAGTCTTCTCATCACCATTGGGTTGAATTTCAAGTTTTTGATCTTAATTTGTCGCCTCCACTTAACGACTCATTGTTACACTTAATGGATCACTTCACCACTCGTCATGACCCTCTAAAGCTTGAATTTTCAAGCATTCATCACACCCAATTAGATACCCAATGACTCATTAGGTGTTAAGACGACTCATCACCACCCCTCATCGTCACTATTGGAATTTTCCATCCTTCCACCCCTCCCAGACAACGACTCCCTTGACAAGTCGTAAAGTGGCACCATGACTCAACCCCAAAATCGTTATGACTCTTGGAAATCCAATACTTTACCAACTCATGCACATACAAAGGGTCACTTAATGACCCATCGGGTCATATAACGAGTCACTTGATGGCTCGTTATGTGACTTGGTGCAGATTCTCCTAATTTATCTATTTCAACTTGATCTTAGCGACTCTTGGGGTGTTACAGTATATAAAGCATATATATAAGTGTATACCTATATCATTTAAGCCTCTAAATTTTACATAGAGACCGTTGATCCAAAGTACAGCCTGTATGTTGCCTCTATATATCAAAATTTCCACAAAACCTTTATATACCTATTTTAGTTGGATTTTTCATTGCAATTCATTTTTGGCCGACTTTTGAGAGAGAAAACACCCTATAACTTCCTCTAATAATTTAAGGTGAGTTCCTAATCAATTTTGATGATTATTGTATCAAATTAACAAGGATTAATGCTAGAATCAACATCCAAATCCTTAGATTTCAAGAATTGAATTCAAGAGCGATTAAAGAAATTTTTTGGGGAATCTCTATGAGGTAAGTTCATTGGTTAATTATTGTGATTAAAGGGATAATTTGGTGTTTTTAGCCTATTGAAATGAGTTATTAAGAAAGGTTGATTCTTGAATTGGTCATAAACATAAAATTTTCCCTAGAACCCTAGTTTTCCTAAAAGGTGGAAAAATTTATGAGATTTGGCCAAAGCTCTAAACTTTATCATTAAAATTATTTGTAGCTTCATCGTTCGGAAAATTTTAACATGTTTAGAGATTTTTTAGCGAAATTTGAGGTATGTCTTCTTTTAAAGTATGACTACTTTGAAAATCTTTTTTTTTCAAAGTACGTCTGTTTTCTAGGTATGTCTCTTTTTAAAAATATTTTGTCTAAAAAGAGATTTTGAATGAAAATTTATCCACGTGTGGAACGAGCTTGTATCGAGTATGTATGAAATCCTATGTATGAAATCCTATTTTTCCCCATGAACGGATTTGTTGCATTGCATTTAAAGTAATAATTTTGACATTCTTGCTCTACATATGAGCTATTGATTTGAAACATGATTTAATGGTTTAAACATAGCGTTACTAAATTGAAAATATTTTTATATAACTGTATTATTGGGATGATGATATTGAAAGATTTTATGATAATATGCCATTATTTGTGTTTGTGCCTATACAAGCAAGCTACCCTTCTAGAGGATGAATAAATGTTATGGATCCAAAAGAATTAAATTATTGTGTCGGGCTTAGAGGAGGATTGACCTTTGAGGGATGATATTCCCTCGATAAAATAAATTTTGTGTCGGCTCAGTGGGAAGATTGACCTTCGACGAACGATATTTCCCGGTGAAACACTTTGAGAAATGGGATCTTGCTTATGGATCTCTCATTTTCCTTGTTTGGTTTTCCCCTGTTAGCAACTAAGCCATGATTTTCTTTCTACTGGGGAATAATGAGATTTTTACTTAATTTTGGCATCGAATGATCTGACATAATTTTGGAACTAAATAGCTCGAAGTTTATTAAATTCTAATCACAACATTTAGCTAAGTTTCATGATTTACTCTTATCATTAGGTTTCAATTGTTTCATTAAAATATTTTATATTAATTAATATTATGACTGGGCGATTATCTCATTATATGAACTTTGCCCTAAGACATTCACCGAGTACCCAAAACATTCAAGCATATCATCTGTTTTTGGTGGTGTGCTAGGTAAAGGAGAGCAGGTTCCAACTTTACGAGATGCCTAGGGAGGGACTTGCTATTCATCAGATTCTCTTGGTAAGTCTGATGCTACTCATCGACGCCTAGGAGGGAGCTGCTATTCATCGACTTGTTCATGGGTTCCATTGACTATTTTATTGCATTATTAGATTCAAGCTACGCCTTAAGTTACTTATTATTTTCTAGAGGCTCCATAAATGTATATTAACAAGTGGGGTAAACATGAGATATTGTTTACCCCGTTGGGCACATTGCTATGTTTAGTTGCTAAATAAATATTCACATTTATTAATATTAATATTTAATTTGTTTAAGTAATTTTCTTAATTTATATACACATAACTGAATTAAGTAATAGTGATGGGGAAACTGTGTGAACTACTATATCCATAAGGTGCTTCCAATGTGGTTTTGTAACATCGGATGCTTGTTGCACTAGCGTCGGGTTTGGAGTGTTACAATCTTGGCATTAGATGCCTAGGTTTAGAAGTTTCGTAGGATCTATTTGTGGAGCTGTGCCTAGTGGAGTCTTCCTCTGCATCTTAATCACCTACATGACCGAAGGATTCTGTGTGGCATTGTTAAGGTGTTTCTCATTCTTCTTGATTCGAGATTGTGCTGAAGAGCTTGCCCTTATCTTAGGATCATACTTATATGTTCAAGTATTTGTGCCTCTCAAAGATGACTTTAACTGATGCTGGGCGCATACTATTCAAGCGAATAATGGTTCTATGAAGTACATTGATGTAATGTATGAGTATGGATGATATGAGTCACTTGGAATTTTATTATAGTTATTGGTGTATACGTAGTGATTGTGGGGTGTTGTTGATGTTTTCGACAAAAATTTGAAGGAGACATTGGTCCTATTTATAGGGAAAAAGTCTCAAGAGATGTGTTAAGATGTAAGAGGTTTCCAATATGATAGGCATATCCTCAACTAAGGAAAAAAGAGGGTTATACTTGTCTTGTATCTAGCTCGTAGGGAGATATGTGAGGCTTCTGATGATGTAGTTATAGATATCCTTACCATTTGCACTTCTAATGGATATTTATTGCCCGATTCCGGTCACATTTATCATATTTGGCTCCATGTTTTGCTCATGATTTTGGAGTATCTCAAACTTTTGATTTGAACCTTTTCTAATACCCATGTTGATGTTCCCGTTATTGCTTCTAGAGTTTATAGAAGTTGTATAATCGTGTTAAAAGGGTAAGACACCACTTTTGACTTATTTGAATTGGAGATGGTGGACATTGATGTGATTATGGAATAGACCGGTTCTTCGCTTGTTATGCAATCCGTGAATAGCCGATCCAAAATTTTAATATTTGGATTCCCTGATGAACTTGTTCTAGAATGGTAGGAAGATATCACTAGGCCTCTGCAGCTTTATTCTTATCTTATACAACAAGATGATCTCCAAAGGGTGTGTATATCATCCGGTTGGGCCGTGGAATGACACCCCCAGATGTAATACCCAAATTTTGACTGCTCCTCATAGTTAATGAGTTTTTAAAAGTGTTTTTCAGGAACTCAGTATCAGCTAATAGAATTATTAATTTTGGGATTGATGTTATTCCGATACTTAACCGATCCCATTCCACCCTACGTATGGCTCTGAGTTGAGGGAATTGAAAGAGCAATTGGAGAATTTTCTAGATAAAGATATGTCTGATCAATACTTCACCTTGTGGTGATCCAATCTTAGTTTTTGAAAAGAAGGATGGGTCGCCAAATGTGTATCGACTACCACCAACTTAAAAAAGTAACCACCAAAAATTAATATCATTTGCAAAGGATTAATGTTTTGTTTGGTCAACTTCAAGGAGCTAATTTCTTTTCTAAGATTGACCTTCACTCAAGGTTTTATCACGAAAATAGAAGAGCAAGATATTTAAAAATAACTTTTTATTTTTTTTGGTTTATTTTATATTTATTAAGTTTTTTTTTTGGTATTTTAATTTTATATGATTTAACTTCATTAATTATTTTGAAAGAATTTCTTGATTTGTTCGTTATTGTGTTCATTAATGATATTTTGCTACCTAAAAAATGCGAAGAACATGTGAATCACTTGAGAATAACTTTACAAACACTTAAGGAGAATGAGCTATTTGCGAAATTATCTAAGTGTGAATTTTGGCTACCAGCATTTTGAATCAAGGGTATCCAATGATGGTATCAAGGTTGATCCTCAGAAGATTGAAATAGTTAAGGATCAATGAAAATCTACACTGGTAGATACTAGTAGCTTCTTGGGTTTGGCTGGTTATTAATACCGGAAGTTCATAGAAGAATTTTAATCTAGGAAGCAAGGATGTAGGGCATATTTATGCGCTTATTTACCATATATTTTTCCCATACTTAACTATGTTTTAAGAATAAATTATGTGCTTTATATATTATTATGATATTTGTGAAAGAGGCTAACATACATAATGATATTTGCAGGATTTGAAGTGATGAATTTAGACTTATTTGAGTCTTAAAATAGCAAGCATTTCCAAGACAAACTCAAAAGGACCAAGTGCCACAACAATAGAAGATGGCATCACCACACATTCGTGCAAGGACCATGACAAATAGGCAAATCACCACGTAGTGCGACGCAAGGTTCGCATGGCGATGAGGGAATAATGATGTGTAAATGGCCTCTTGCCGACTCAAAACCCGCAAAGTCCAGTCCCAATCCAAGTAAACAGATGCAAATTAATTCTACTACTATATATACCCCTTCTAGGACATTTTAGGTGCTGAATATCGTCAATATTGAGGAATCTTGTTCAAAAGTTGAACACCCGCCGCTTATTCTTTTCGACACACCGTATGTGTGGAAGAATTATTCCATACTAGTGTTGAATAAAACATCAACTTCTTGCAATTCTATTTAGCTTTTGAGATTTGGCAAATAATTTCATATCATTGTAAGTATTTCATTATGACTTCTTATAAATTTTATGTTATTGTTTTTCAAACGTCGGCAACTAAATCTCTTAAGCTAGGGTTGTGGGAACCATAATGGATTAACGGAAGTAGGCAAAATAAAATAGTGACTCTTGAATGGTCAATTGAGTGGATTGTTATTTTCTTCGCTTTAATGAGTTTTTAGCTGTTGCAAACGTTGAAACGTACCTATATCATCAACTTTCTGACCAAAGATGCTGAAGTTAGGAAAAGAGAATAATAATGAAAATTTAAAAGCAAGCCTCATCTAATTAACTTGAGCTCTAACTGAGGATACTTAATATAAGACTTATGGATAGGGAAAAATATACACACCTAAAATTCGAGAGGATTTTGGTGAAATTCATCTATGTAGGTTGAGAGACGTTAGATGAGCTTAATCATCTGACTTACACAAAATTCACCAGGATAGATCATAAAATAAGCCTACTATGTTATAAAGTCATGTGGAACACAATCCTAGTTTTGTCTCATCAATTTGGATAACTACTTAATCACTTTTTAAAATTACTTTTTATTTACAACCCCCTTTCGAATATTTAATACGATTGATTTACTCATTATTAACATATTATTTCTTTTTCTATTCCCCTGTGAGATCTATTCCAACCTAGTTAAGCACATCTTTGGATAGCGACCGCATTATAGTTCATTGTGAGGTGTAATTTTGGCATGTCAAATTTTTGGCACCATTGCCTGGGAGTACAGCTTTGAAATAGTTAATCAGGTATTTAAACACACGTTTATATTCCTTTTTCGTGATTTACGTTCATCGGTTCTCGAGTCCCCACAGACATGACAGATCGAATCAAACCATTTAATATTCCCCCGTGGGAAAGACTAATGGAAGAACAATGAGCTGAAGTCCTACAAAGGTAGGCTCAACAAACTTGGTAGGCCAGGAGAGATGATCTATGTGTAGGGCACATTGATCTTGGTGACGTTGGCTTCACCGGCGATAGTGCCACCCTCTATGCCAGCAATGTTAAATTTGATATTACCAGCACTATGATACAACTACTGAGCATGAAGGGGCTATTCAAAGGACTGAATGGAGAAAATCCCAACAGTAATTTAATTAATTTAATTGAGCATGCAATGCTTATAGACTACCGTAGGAGAGAAAGGAGGCTATTAGGCTCAGGTTTTTTTCGCCTTCAATGTGGAAGCAACAATGTGGTTAAATGAGCTTGGATGCATTCATTACCACCGCCGAGTTGACTGCAGCCTTCTTGAGAGTTCTTCCCACCCTCAATGATTACTCAACTGGTGGATGAGATAAAACAACTTCAGAAAAACAGCGGGGGAAGCTCTGCATGAGGCTTGACTTAGGCTTGAAAAAGAAACAAATAGTGTCCAAATCATAAGCTTCCAGACGAAGTTCTTCTGGAAATATTCTACAGGTCATTCAACTCTAGAAAATAAGTTGATTGCTAACAACATGGCAGAAGGTCAATTATGCTCACACTTTCAAAGAGGCCAAGTGAGATACTAGACAAGCTTGCAAAGTCCAACAGTGGCCTAGAACATCATTGAGTCTTAAACCGCAGCTATGAACCACTAAAGGGGAATAACAACAAAAGTTACAAAGGAGAGATGGAATGTGATCAAGACTTGGCCCATGTAAAAGCTCAAATGGAACTGATCACCAAGAACTTGACCACTATGAATTAAAGGAAGGTAAAAGTAGTTAATATGCAAGAGAAGACACCAAGATATGATGACTATTACCCCGATCACCAAGATTATAGGACAAGGAGTCCAAATATCATTCCCATAGAGACTTGTCAAATTAATTATTTAGTTTGAAATTCTAATTTCACTCTTCTAAGAAAACAACTTATTTCTCAGTAGTAATTTCAAATAGCAAAGTAAAAGTAGCAATCAAGAGATCCTAATTGATTTTTGTTTAGATGAGATTAAAGTCTAGAGTCTTGGCTAGTCCACAATCCAAGCTAATTTATTGAAATCACTTTGCTAAATTTGTTCTCCAAGATTACTAGTTGTAGGTTAAGAATACTTTTCTCAATATCTTTTCGATAATTCAAAGATTGTCTTACTATCCCTAATGCCTATATTTCTATTGTCATTGGATAATAGTAAGACTCTTATGAGTTGTTTCCCGTATCAATTAAACAGGATTATATGGTATAGTTCTATCCTCAACAACTAATTGATTCCCCTTTTCTATAAGGTTCAAGAACCTACTCAATTTCTTCTTTTACCTTCGTGATCATCTCCTTCATGTTCAATCAACGAGTCATAGATATTATTTGCAAGGTGATCAATCTAACAAAAAATTAGAAAATCAAGAAGAAATAAATAATCTTATAGTGGAGAAACTTAGTTTAGTATAAATGAATTTCCAAAGATCAACCTCCATGTTTGTTGCCAAAACCCTAGAGAAAGGCTTTTAGCCACTCATGTTCAACAACAAAATCAAGGAATTCAATATATTCATACAAAGTATTGACTTGGAAAGAAGTAAGAGAAAAGAAACCTAATTGATGATATTCTCTTGTCTCTTTGCCCTTGCTAAAAGATGAACTCCGCTCAAAGACATCTTAAGAAGATATATATAGTTGTAGGAAAATAATTCCTCTACCTTATGTATGTTCAACTTTTAAAACAAAAAAGAAATCCAGTTTGGGCAAGGCTAGGTGCTACGCTAGTGTCACGACCTGAACATA
The DNA here is from genome assembly GCA_018107945.1 of Datura stramonium. Lineage (NCBI taxonomy): Eukaryota > Viridiplantae > Streptophyta > Magnoliopsida > Solanales > Solanaceae > Datura > Datura stramonium. Next base: position 7,862 of record JACEIK010009865.1, on the reverse strand, counting down.
GGCCCAGATCGAGACATAGGATAAGAAACCTTGAGAGGCTCCAAATCAACCCATGGAATGAACATAGATCTAACTCATTCATAGATAAGTGGAAGCTCACCATGAATAACATAGCAGAAGTCTAAACAAACACAAAATCTGAGTACATACATGAATCTAAATCTGAATAAAAACTATGTCCGGAAAAGCCTATAATACTGATGAGTTGATGGGACAAGACCCCAACTAACTCACTATAGTCTGAAAACTGAAAAGAAGAACTACAACAGATAAGAAGGGCCCTCGCAAGATAAGGACTCACCAACTTAGACTGAGAAATGCTAACTCTGGAAGTCTGACAAGTGGTGGGACTGAGCCTGGATATCGGAGCCTGTATCATAAAATGATACAGCATATAGTATGTTGTCCGTATGTCGAATGTACCGAGTATGAAAAGTAAGTAAAACCACTAAGTAAAATCATAAATCATGCATAATATAAAACATAATCAATATAAGATTCTGAGAGTAGGCTTGCGTACTATTTTCTGAAATCATGATTTGAACATAACTGAACATCATAACTGAATTGAATGACCCAAAACTGAAAAATGATAATCATAAGTAAAACTGAGCATTGGGTCAGACCTGCTGAAAACATAATATCATGACTGATATACATGCATAAATGAAATCATGAGGAACAATGGGAGACACGTCATATAACCGACATTACCACAATAGAACTTATGTGGTGCCAACTATTATACTCAAGAGGGCAGATCCCTTACCAGGGCTAAGGACGAAACCATGATATCGATATCAATATGAAGGCCCCTTGGGGGCAAGGGAAGCTCACAAGGGAGGTCCCAAAAAAATGTATATATAACATATTTTGGCGCGTAGATCTGAGGCACAGGCTTGAAAGACCCTTAGCCTGCTTAGTGCTAGACACTACTTCAAAAAACATGCAGTTTCTCTCCATCGTTTTTCAATGAACCTGAACCATGATCTGGTGACGAAGCTAAATGCAATAATATATGCAAAAAATCTGAAAATATAATATGAGGAACCATACCACAAGCTGAAAAAAAATGGGAGTCTAGACTCCAAAATCCATGTGGTAAGTTGATAACATGAAATTTAGATAAATCATGAAACATACTTGATCGTATGGGCTTGCCCAAGCTTAAACAGGCTTGAACTAGACTTTGATTATTCAAAACATCAATGTAGGTATAGGTAATTCAAAATCATACTTTCTTCAAATACTTTTCATCATGATTGGAAACATTGATCATAATCTCGACTCTTCCTGAATTCTTTTATGATTGGGCATCATAATTTATAAAACTTGAAAACATAATTTATAATTAAAAACATTCTAAAATATGCCCATAAGTCATAATTCAACATTAGAAACATGCTTAGATTATACCCATGATGAAACTTAGGAAATTCATACATTGGGTAGAAACCCCATGAAATCATCAATTAGAACATCATGAATTGAGAGGGATTGGGCATGGGTGTGTACAATTGCACCTATTCATAGAATTACATATATGAAGTGATCTGATTTTACCACTTCCTTGATTGCCCAAAGAGAATTGAGGAAGAACTTTGTAAAAATAGTCTTGATCACCTCTCAAACTTCTAAACTTGCATGCATGAATAAGGATAGGATTAGAATGACTTAACCCTTCTTAAAACACTCTGTTTTGATCTTAAAACAATGTAGTTTAGGCCTTAGGAACATAGGAATTACGAAAAAGCCCTTAATAAACTCGTACGGAAAAACAGACTACTAGTCCCAATAAGGGACTGGACGGATCGTTACCAGTGACCACAACTCGTGGTTACCAGTCGTCATGAACACTGCCAATTCTTCCTCTGAGGGTCACCACAATGGACACGACGACTCATGATGTACCCAACGACTCGTGGTGACCAATCGTTGCCAACAATGCCGATGTTATCCAATCTTGAACCAACTCTTGACCACAGACCACCCAATGAATCGCGGTGTTGACTGTGACTCATGGTGACTAGTCATTAGGTACACTGTCCAACTTTCCTTCATCCTTCAACCTCCTTTGACCACGCGTGACTTAACGGGTCATGGGGCTGACCACAACTCGTAGTCACACCCCGTGGTCTCCCAAAATTGAAATTTCCCATCAAATGTAATCCTTTTCCCACGAGTCACTTAACGACTCATAGTATTCCTTACGAGTCACAGGACGACTCGTCCTGTGACCTGGTGTAGAAAATCCTTTTTTCAACATTTCAACTCCCAGATCTGATCTTAGGGTTTTCAGGGTATTATAATATCTCCCCTTGGGAACATTTGTCCTCGAATATTGAGAATCATACTGAAAAGTAACAAAATGCAATCATCATACTAAAATATAGAACATACATGTTGAAAACTGACGGAGTGATTGACTCCAATTTGAACTACATGAATAAACTAAATTCCTGAACCACACTTACATCCATTTACATGAAAGAAATTGGGGTACATGAGTTGAACATGAAACTGAATAGAGCACTAAGGGGGAAATTGATACCTCAAGCGAAAACTGAGCCGGAAGGGAATAAATGCGGGTATTTAGCCATCATATCTGCTTCGGCTTCCCAAGTAGCTCACTCAACATGCTAATTCCTCCATAAAACATTGACTGAAGATACTTATTTATTTCTTAGCTTATGAACCTGACGATCTAGTATCTCCATCGGAACCTCTTCATAACTAATGCTGTCTACCAGTATCTCCATCGGACACTGTCCACCAGAACAACCAGGGATGGATCACCCAAATACTTCTTTAGGAGCGATACATGGAAAACTGGATGAATTGAAGCTAATTCTGAGGGTAACTCCAACTCATATGCTACCTTACCAACCCGTTTCACAATCCGGTAGGGGCCAACATAATGGGGACTTAGTTTCCCTTTCTTTCCATATCTCATCACTCCCTTCATGGGAGATACCTTCAGAAATGCCCAATCATCAACTTCAAACTCAAGCTCTCTGCTCCTCATACCTGCATAGGACTTTTTGCGACTCTAAGCTGTTTTCAGCCTGTCCCTTATAAGCTGAATTTTCTCCGTAGCCTCTTGGACTGAATCTGGACCTATCATCACAGCTTCACCAAATTCAAACCAACCAGTAGGTGATCTACACCTCTGCCCGTAGAGAGCCTCAAGCGAAGCCATTTGAATGTTGGAATAGTAGTTGTTGTTATATGCCAACTCAATGAGAGGCAAATGATAATCCTAGCTACCCTTGAAGTATATCACACACACTCTCAACATGTCCTCGAGAGTCTGAATGGTCCACTCCACCTGACCATATGTTTGCGGGTGAAACGCTGTGCTTAGCTTCACCTAAGTATCGAGCCTCTTTTGGAACGACTTCCAAAATTGGGAGGTAAACTGAGTACCTCTTATCTGAGATGGAAAAGGGAACTCTATGCAACCAAACTAGCTCCAAAATGTACAACTTAGTATAATCCTCCGCTGAATTGGTAGTTTTGACTGGTAAGAAATGAGTTGCCTTAGTCAACTAGTCCATAATCACCCAGATAGAGTCATACTGTCGACGAGTACAAAGCAACCCTGTAATGAAGTCCATGTTGATCTCGCCCACTTCCAAGTAGTAATACTGATGCATTGAAACACACCTCCCTGTCTTTGATGCTCCACTTTCACCTGCTGACAATTTGGACACTTAGCCACAAACCCTGCTATGTCCTTCTTCATGTCATTCAACCAATAGACTTCCCATAGATCACGGTGTATCTTGGTGGCACCTAGATGTATAGAGTATGTGGAACCATGAGACTCCAGCATCATCCAATTTCTCGGATCATCAACACCCGAAACACACAACTGCCCCAATATCGAGGCACACCATCTCCCCCCTTTGGAGACGACCTCCACCTTCTAATCCTGAATGACTTCCTTTAACTTCACCAAGATAGGATCCTCGCCTTACATAGCTTGGACCCTGGTCATCACGAAAGATTTTGATCCATTCTGAATAACGACACCACCATCCGTCGACTCAACAAGATGAACTCCTATAATTCATTCTATGAATTTTGAATGTCTCGGAAAACGACCCCCTGAGTTGCCACATTTGATAGTTAAAATCATGCTAAACACACAAAATGTTCAATTCCACCCGAATCTCATCCAGAATCCTTTTGACACCAACCAACTATGCGATTCAGTCGTAAAACCCATTGCGGACCGGTTGGAATCATCAAATTACTTGTATAAGGTTGTTTTGATCAAAAGTTGACTATGGTCAAACTTAGCCTCCTTAAAGCTTATAAATTCCACCGAAGGTTCTAATCACTCCTGAATCACCTCGGGATCCATGCAAACTACCCAACAAAGTCATAAATCACCGTATGGAACTAACAGATCTCTCAGAATCCAAATTCGAGCTTGTTAATCTAAAATGTTGACTTTGGTCAAATCACTTAAACTTCAAACCTTCTGAAAACTGAAGATCTCACCCAAACTTCATTGGATCATCTTAGGAACGGTGTACTCCACCTCTGCAAGTCATAAATAACTAAATAAAGATACGAAAAGGTTCAACCCGGGGAAACGGATCAACAATCAAAAATGACCATGCAGTTTGTTGCACTTCCCGGCTTGGCTAATAACTGCACTTCCTGGACTTCTACATACCCGACACCTATGGCAGAAATAGAGAGTTACCTTGAACGTACCCATTTTAACCATCATTTCCATCATGGGCAACATCCATAGGATTTTGAAGTAAGGAAATCATGAAAACGAATCATTCAAGAAATCTAAGCTGGGCATATACCTGATATAGCACTATCTTATGAGCCGATAAGGCAAATCTTAAGGACTGAGTTCATAGAGCTGAGCATGCTGAGAGACATGAGTTCACATTCATAACTAGGGTCATAACACAAAGATAAATTTTTATGGAGTCATGGGGTAATATTGGGATCGCTGACAAACAGGGTTACCTATCATCTTAGGGTTTTGAACATAAGCATGAGTTGAGCGTAGCATCGAGCGAAACATAAGGGAAACATTTAAAGGAGAATGGATTGACTACCCCTAAATACTATTTCTAGAACTTCCTTACTATAAAACTTACGACTTGACTTGGCCCTTCACTTACCATCTCCCCCTTAGTTTAAGGCCATCATTATAAGGCTCTAGGATCCTTCATTAAGGTTACACTAATATCACTAACTCCGGACTTCCCATTCACCTCCAAAGCTGTCGCTGAAGATTTTATACCTATAACCATTCTATACCCTTCACACAATAAATCTCATACTAAAATGAAACAGGGATCTTGTACCTTATACAGTAGGTCTCAAAACTGGCAATCATGGTAGGTTTGATAGGAAGACTTATAACATACCCGGGACTACATCTGAGGTTGACTGCCACTTGCTCTTTGTTAC
>JACEIK010009863.1:2874-38289 GCA_018107945.1 Datura stramonium | reverse complement strand
GCAACTTTTCATCATCAGTTTCAATCAACATTGCCTGGTAACATTCACAATTGATATAAAATAATGCAAGAAACTGTCTTTCTATGTCAATTTGCACATGCTGATAAATTAAACTCTTTTCCCATGTTGAGGCAATAAGAGCTTTTTAGATGGGAAGAAAAATAAATAAAGTCAGTGGTTGTAATTCCCACCTAAAAATAATAAATATATTTGAATATAAGGAAAGAGTTAACAAAGGATGAGGACAACACAAATCACTCTCTCAATATTAGAGTTACCAGGAAACTTAATCATAAATATCTGTGCACTTTGTTCTAAATCATTTTTATGGGAACTATAAGTTTGAAAAGATCAAAATAAACCAGAACAAAAATGATAATGACAATAAAGAAGCTCATAGAAGAATGTTTTCTAAGATTCATGCAGAAGATTTCTAATGAAAATAACAAGAAGACCTTCCTTCATCTATTTTGATAGTATCATCACACAAATTTTGAATTTTTCTTTTAAATAAAGTATGATAATTGAGGATAGAGTTGTTTTTGGATAATAAGTAGACTGAGGTGATATCCAAAAGTCAATTTTTAAGGACAAAATATTATTATAAAAACAGCTTAAAAAGCACTAAACAAACTTAGTTTCCTCTAAATTATTTTCAGCCTTTCAACTCTATTTTTACTGAGCCTCGATTCTTATCAAAGCACTTAGTGACATATCACTACTAATATTGTAGACACTAATATATACTACTAAATTGTTAATCCTACTTGTATTGGAAACTAACAAACACTATGTACATTATCGGCTAGCATTAATAGATTCTAATAGATAAGAACTGTAACAAGGTAGCGGAAACTTCACTTTTTCTCAAATAAGAATAAATTTTGACAAATTGAATAAGATTGGAAATAAATAAAAAATGAATTAACTTAGTTCCTACAAAGAAATTTATAACAGGTTGTCAGTAAGACAAAACTATTTTGATAAACACTTATAAGTTTTTTCTCCAAGACGACTAACTCTCCAATGAAAAATTAGTAGACAGGTGAACTTAGAAGAAATCTTCAATTTAATCAGTTTATTATATTTAGGAACCTCCAGAAGAAGTAAAATCCCTATTGATTTTCATCAAGGTGTACCAAACCTCAACTCTTCATATAAGAAAATACAAAAGTGAAGAATAAGTCATTGAAGTACATGCTTATCACTTTTCAACACTTCTGACAATATTAATAAATCAAAATTTTATATGATTCGGACTATTCATGCACTCAAATGTTTCAATATATTTTTCTAATACGGATGTCAAGTATGTAGCACTGTCCAATGTCCAATAATATATTGAGAAGAAAAAGAAGTTCAATCTTTTGCATGAAAATGATTTAAAAAATAATAATTATAAAATTATTGTATAATTGAAATTTTTTTTTTCTAAAGAAAAAATTGGTGTAAATGTACACCGAATAAAAAAAGTGATCAATAATAATTTATACACACACACATACATAACATTCATCATAACATTCATATTATCCTAAAAATAAAAGATACACTAAATAAAAAAAGAATAACTAATTCTATTTACAATAATAAATTGCTGTTCTTGTAAAATATATCAAATTAAAAAGATTTTAAAAAGTAAATTAGGATAATTGTGTAATTTTATTATTTTAATCATGTATATCATTACTCACATGTCCTATTCCATATTCTACCGTATAAAATTATACATAGATTTCCTCATAAGTTATGTAAATTTTAATCATGTAGAAGTACTAAAAACACAACCAAACATTGTATAACATTAATACATGAATAATTTCGTAAAATATTTAAAACTTACCAACCAAACATTATATAAAATTAATAAAAACAGGTTTTTAAATGAAAAAATTAAAAAAACTAAAAAAAATAAAAAAATTAATACATGAATAATTAAGTTATTCATATATTAAATTGAGTCTTATCTCTTAACCAAACGGCCTCCTAAGTGTATAGATATTTGAAATGTAATAATTGTAAGTGAATATCTTTTATCTAGTTAAACAACACTTAGTATTTTGAAAAGCATTAACTATATATTTGTTCAAAAACATTAACTTTGATATGAAAATGTCAAATTATATTGTACCAAAACGTTTTTTGGGAGAAATAAATTTTTAGTCATTTAAATATTTTTTTTATTTAATAATTTTTTATAAGATATCTTTATTTTTTTATATAAGAGATAATTATTTTTACATATAAGATATCTAAAGAGGTTTTTTTCTTTAAGTTATAAAACAAAAGCAAATTCAAATAATCAAATAATTAAATTTAATATTTAAATTTAACGCTCGAAAGAAAGGGTACAATGATTTAGTTGAAGTAATTAAAATACAAGTGAGATGTGTCTATTTTATATATGGACAACTTCAATAAAAATCAATAAAAATATCCGAAATTTGTGTTTATTTAATATCTAAGAGATGTTTGACATTTTGAAAAAAACAAGAAAAGATATCATTATTATTTTACAAATTAATATATATTTATATATATATATAAAGATACACCTAATATATTGAAATATAATAAAATTATCTACAAACATTAAAAATATAAAATGTCATTAAATACCACTATTCTATATATATTTATCTTTTAAGTCCTTATAATAAACTATTAGATATGTGAAATTATTCAAATATTTATTAAATTATAAATTATGTCTTTAAATGTTAATCTTTGATTTTAAATCGAGAATTTAAATATGTACTTAAATATTTGTGTACTTATTTATCTTAGTAAAATATCAAATACATATAAGACTTACACTATTAATAAAATTTTAAATGTACATATAAATATATTATATTATCAAATAACATATTAGTAACGACTCCAAAAATCATACAAAGCTCCACTTATTAGTGGTGACCAATACTCAAATAATATTTTGTGGCGACATTTTCTGTCCGCCAAAAAAAATTCAACCATATTTTATTAAAAGAACTTCCTTATTGTTGCACAAAAATAGCCGCCACTAACGTGTTATTTTCTCAGAGTTTACTAAAGAGTTTTTCAATTAAAACTATCATCTTTTGTAGTGCAATTTATCGGGTCGCTACTAAATCTCACGCAGCAACAGAATAAGTTGCCACAAAAGGTCGCCATAAAAAATTATATTTAGTATAGTAGAGCAATGGGGGCTAAACCATTTCACACGCATTTGTGTGATCAGGAGTCAGCTTGTGTTTAGTGACCACCTTCCTCTCCAACATAGCTTCAAGCTCCAACAAGACATTGCCATGAGCAGACAAGGTAATGGGAAGATGTGGAACAACAGGTTTAGACCCAATCTTTTCTTCGCTTGAGACATATGAAATGTGTGACACTGCAATGGGGTGGGAGGGTGGAGGGGGAGCAAAGCCGTATGGTAGGCAAGCTGGCCAACACGTTTCACCATTGGAAAGGGTCCAAAATACTTAGGTCCCAACTTCCGGCAAGCACGACTTCGTAAGGAAAGTTGCCTATAGGGCTGCAGCTTGACATAAACCAAGTCTCCAACTACAAAGGTACTTTGCATCTCTTCCTATCATTCGCGTTTCATTCTCTCGTTGAGCTAACAAGAGACGGTGTTTGACCAATCGAATGACTCGTCTCGCTTGGAGACTCATCTACCAACTCATTCATGGAAGCTAGGCAAAGTAGAAAATATGAAAGGGAGGTTGTTGGCCATGTACAACCTCATGGGGAGTTAAATGGATAGAGGAATGAAAATAGAAATAGCTACCCATTCAACTAGTGGTAACTAAGTAAACCATTCCGGGTATTAAACTTGACATAGCTTGTAAGCTGACACTTCAAGTTTACTAGTGACCGCATAGATACTTTAACTTGATAAAAGTGTGCCACATAAACACATATATTCATAAGACCATGCGTGTGTAGTACACTTACAGGTGAAGTACTAAATGATCAAATCAACTAATGATATTGTAATTTTATTTTTAAAAAGCCACATGGTAATTATATATTTTTTTAAATAATAAAATAACAAGAAAGAAAAAACACCTCTTTCTTCTTCTTCAACTCGTTTCTTCCTGGCTCTCTCTCCTTACATGACATTCCATTTTCTACTTAAACACCACCAAAATATACTGACACATTTCATTACCGGCTCATCATCTTTATACACCACCTTTTTCAATCATTCTTCTTTCTAAATGGCTTTAAAGAGCACTGCTCCATCTACTGCACCTTCTCCACCAATACACGTACCTAGAAAACCAGCATCTCTTCTTACGCAGGTGCTTTAATTGAGAGGAAGGAAAGAGAAAATAAAAGGTGGAGGAGAGAGGTCACCAAATTGCGGATATAGTTGGGAATCATTGGTTAAATCAAGATGGCCAAAATCTTATAAGAGTAAGATTACATAAAGTAGCAGCCATAGATGCATTCCTAAATGATGATTAATTGGGTCCTCGATGATTTATCTATATAAATAAGATATGTATGATTATTTATCAATTAATTTATAATAATTTACTAATTCTTCGCAAACCATCGAGATAGGAATAACCAAAGATTTTTGGGAAGCCTGCAGGAACTATTAAGGCTTTTGTTTTAAGGCAAATAGATAAAATTTCTAAACCTCCATAATTGTAAAAAGAAATTGTACATATATCCGTTTGTTGGTTATTGCTTTGATTCTACTAGAATGGGGGCATAAGTAGTGATTGGCTTCCAAATATTTTAGATGGAAGAAAAGGGTTTTAGTGTGGGACTCATATAGAGTAATTAATTTAATTCTAAGAAAATGAGAAAGGGAAAAGGAAGGCTATAATTTAGGATCCTCACGCGCCATTGTTTAGGTGAAGTATACTGACTTGCCATGTCAACACAGGGTGTTCACAAGACACACTTTTGTCAAGTTAAAGTGTCTATATTGTCACTAGTAAACTTGAAGTGTCTAACTTATAAAACATGCCAAGTTTAAGGGGCTATCTAGGTATTTAGCCTTTATTATGTAAATAAAGAAGAAAAAGACTCAACAACCTAGAAATTAACACACAACTTGTTTGAGATAACGAATAGGTTCTTCAAACTTATATCATAAATTTTGTCTTCTTGCAGGTGTAGTCACTTTACAAATGTAGAGGAGACTATTGTTGATTTTGCAAACTGAGTTTCAGAATTTGTTATTTCAATATATATGAGAGGATGAGTGAGAGAGATGAGCTCCTGTAATCGCTGATAAAGACTAGATCGCAGTCAGTAAGGGAAAGAATCTTATTGCTATGAAGGTTGATTTGAGAATAAGGAACAACATCGCCCTGGGTTCTACGATTTGCTTATAACATCAAAACAAATGCATAGCACTTCAAAAGTCCATGCTTCATCAATTTGCCCCTTTTGATGATGACAAATACATGACCACATTTTCATAACTGGGACTCCCATCTGCCCTTCTAAACACAAGTTTCATCTTTCAACTCAAAGCATGTTTCCCATTATGCACAACCTATAAAATTCATAAAAGTTAAAAGTTGAATGTTTTCTTACACCGTACACCTAAACCTGCTCATCCTCTGCTCCTCCTTTCTAAGCAAAATCGCCAGTATCTCGGTTCTTCAATGTGCTTGTTAAGTCATCAAACAGGCATAATACTTCGTTGTCTATGCTTTATCATATACATTCTCAAATAAAAATATCAACTCAACAAACGAAATAATAACATTCAATTTATATTTTATGAGTTAAGTAATATTTTGATGATACAAAATTAAAATACATGAGCAATTTTGTTTATGAATATAACTATAATACAAATTTAATACCTTAGAATGTATCATATTTGTTAATTATTTACTAGTATAATTTTCATTGTTGATCTGTTTGCACATACATTTTGTAGTTTTAACTTGAATATGATGTTTACCTTGTTAAGTTAGATATTGAGGTCTTGAATTGGATTTGAAAACTATAGTTGTTTTAATGAATTCACTAAAAATATACTTGTTCTCAGAGATTTTATTTTCCTCAATCGACTTGCCTAGGTTAGATATAATGTCAAATTCTATTTCTTCAAACTTGACAACTTCATCACATGTTTATATTCCTGCTAACTTGACTACATCACTAAGTCCACTAAATTACTAACAATGTATGAATTTTGTATATTACCTCCATCAACTATATAATATGAACACAATCATGAAATCAAGGTGAAATTGTTCTCTTCATTGAATAATTCCATCATTGTAATATATATAAGAGACATTGCCATATCTTTATTTTTCCATTTCATTTCACATACACTTTGACCGCCATATCGTATGTATTATCGCAAGGAAACCTATCATGAATTTTTTATTTAATTTCAAGTTTACTTTACTTATTGTGTACAATACCGCGTAAAGTGCCCAAGACTGTAATTCGTAGATTTAAAAATGAAAAGTAGCGTAAATCTAAAAATATTCTCGTAATCCGCTCGTGGTACGGACACGGTGCCACTGCTAACAATCAGAAGACGTGTTCCAGGCGAGGTACCGCAGGTTCTGAGAGTCGAAGTAACAAGTCTAGAGACGGCACGAATGCTTGATGCAACGAGTCATTGGATGGGGTCATTGTGAGACCGGTCCTGGTCAAAGGAGAAGTAACTAGGTCGCAGTACCACCGTTGTGTGCAGTGGTCGTGGTCGCCACCGCTTAAAGGGTCCCCGTTAAGGCAGATTTAATGCATCAGCAAGAACGAATAAGCAATTCAGCAATGACCCGTCCCACTGTCAGGTGAGGGATTAGAGACCAATTCGGAGTAGCAACGGTGGTAACAATCTGGGACGAGGAGCTAATAACTGACGTGATCACTTCCGTTGTCACTAACAATTCAGCTTTTTCAAGATTTTTATTAAGGGTATTCGTAATTCCTAAGCCCTAAGGTCCTAAAACTACGTTGTTTTAAGCTCGAAATAGGAAGTTTTGTGAGGGATAAAATGATTTGTGCTCATTCACATTCATGCATGTAATGTCAGGCATGGGCTGGTGATCAAGCTTAGGTTTTCTACAAGTTCTTCCTCAATTTTCTTCGGGGCTATCAAGGAATTGATGTAATTAGTCCGTTCAAGTATGTAGGGTTATGAATGGGTGAATTTGTCCACACCCATGTCCAATCCCTCTCCTATTCATGAAAATCTATATGTAGATTTTATGGGGTTTTAACCCAATGCAATGACTCTGAAAGCCATCAATGGTTTGCTATGATGTTTTATTATTGAATTATAGATTCATTGGAAAGTTTTACATTATTTTCAATTATAATCTTGTTTCAAGCTTATAAATTAAATGCTCATTTATAAAGTCTGGTGAAAATTGACATTTGTGATGAATGTTCAAGTATGGTGAGATATCTACTACGGTGCCATGTTTTACCCATGTTTATGGTCATGTTTTCAAGTGAATTATGTATTTTCAAGCACATTAACGTATTGGGCAATGCCAATATGTTCAAGTATGATTTATGATTTCACAAATTAGCCTTACTACATAGTTTTGGAGTTAAGACTTACTTATGTCACTTGTGGTATGGCTCACAAAGCTCCTCATGTATGACTCGTATTTGATATGTAAATGATTATTCACTTCAAGTACTTATCGCATGGCCGCCTTCATTGAAAGACGACGGAGAGCATACACATGTTTTTGGGAGAAAGATCTAGCACCGAGCAGCTAAGGGCCTACAACCTTATGCCTCGTAACTACGCCAAACGTAGGTTTAAGCATATCATATTTACTTGGGACCTCCCTGAGCTATCCCCCGCCCAAATAGCCTTGAGCTCGATATCACATCATGGTAGCGTCTTTTGCCTCGACAAAGCTTTAGGACTCGCTCCGCCACTGGTGGGTGGATAGCTCTTAACCACATAAGCTCTATCAGGTAATGCGGGGTTACTTATGATAATCACTTTCGCCTTGGGTCATCCGAGGTCGTATTATGAAGAAATGTTATAACTGGGACTACGATTTTCTCAAAATAGCACAAAGAAGCCCTACTCTCGTATTCTTGTTTAGATTATGTTTTATATTTTATATAAGTTTTAAATGATTTTACTTACTTAAGAAGTTTTACTTATTTGCATACTGTAAGACATTTCACGCATCGACCACATACTTATAGCGTATCGCTTTATGATATAGGCTCCAATCTCTTCAAATTTCACCCGCTTACTAGCCGCCTTTCGCAGTTAGCATCCAAATTTACAGAGTCTTATCTCCCGAGGACCCTTCATTATCAATTACCTCAGATTTCTTTATTTTTCGTATTTAGAGAGAGTTAGTTGTGATCTTGTCCCATCAACTTATCGACTTAGAGGCTTTTCAAATAACAGATTGTATTCAACTTCGTACTGCATTGTATTTTTTGGATTATATGTTATGCTTATACTTCATATGTTATGTTTAAGTCTTCCACCTTATTTGACAGCGTAGATGGTTGTTCATGTCATGGGTCGACTTCTGTAGCCCTCACAAATTTATCCTCGCCTCGATCCCAGCTCTATTCTGGACGTGACAGGTCGTGGTCTACTGGCCAACCGAGCTTCAAAATTGCCGAAATGAGTGACGGGTAGTCTGACTCAAATGTTTATCAATACATCATCCATGTCAGAATCAATGCATTTGCCGGTAGAATCCCAATATCCATTATAGAAACATTACGACAAGTATTACTTTGAAATTCAACAAATCAATAATTTACTATAATTTCAAATTAACAAATCTTCTTGAATAAAATCAACTATTTAATATTAGAATTTATGATTGTAATCTAAAATTTTATTAACATAAACAATTTCTGAAAATCACACAAATTAATAACAAATAAACAATATAAGAGAATGTAATCAAAAGATCAATTGTCAAAATTATCAAATCTCTATTTTTTGTTGAGCTTTTTAAGCTTATGATATTATATCAATCAACATATCATATCAAATGATAATGAAGGAACAATATCATCAATTTTGAATAGAACGTAAATAGTCCAAATTATGAAAATCCCTTCTCTATAAAATGTCTACGGTTTTCCCTTTAGCATGTTTGGTTGCTTATGTTTTGCTTTTAGCTGTTATTCACAATCAAAAGTTTCCGTTAAAAAAAAGTTAAAAGCTACATTTAATAAGTCAAAACAAAAAGCTCATGAAACTCCAACTCTTTTATTTTTCGACTTATGTTCATTAAAAGCTGGCTCAACAAATATACTTTATCCTCATACTATTTTCTTAATTTCAAAATTACCCTCAAGGAAATAAAAAATCACAAGTCATTATGTTTGACCAACAAATTTACTTTTTTATCCTCATACTATTTTTCTAATTTCAAAATTACCCTCAAGGAAATAAAAAACATAATTTTTCTTCTTCTCTTTCGAATTTACCGCATCTTCGCACTTCTCCACCTGTACGCCGAAAATCTCTTTTCTCTATTTCTTCTCTTCTCGAACTTTATTTATAACTCACTGCTCATAGTTTAAAAATGAAAATACACTAATTATTAATTTTTTTTAAACAAAGCAAAGACACTCAAATCTTTTGACAACCTTTTGTGCATATTAGAAAAAATTAAAAATCTAAAAAAAATTAATTATGTATTATTAATTTATAGTTAAATTATTATATTTAATTTTACAAATAAAAAAATAGAACTATACTCCTAATAAAAGTAAAAGAGAGATTTACCTAATCTTATTTAAATTATATATTTTAAAAATTAAAAATAACTAAAAAAATAAAAAAAAACACTATAAATTAAAATTTTCAAAAATTAAAAATATTAATTTTAATTTTAATTATTTTATAAATAAAAGTATCATAGTAATTTATTTTTATAGTGTTAACAGTTTTAAGATTTACTATTTGACCCAAATAAACGCTTAATAACACTTTCGTACCTCAAACACATCATTTTTTCTACCTCCAACACCTTTATCCAAAACATAATCCGCTATTTATAAAATAAATTTCATACTTAAAAATACTTTAATCACTTACATTTAAAAAAAAGCTCACTTTTTCCGCTAAACCAAAACGACTACTAACTTTTTCACCTTTGCACCCCATAATCTAACCCGACCCAAGATCCCAGCCCCGAAATATATGCACTCTTTAAACGTCTGTAATTCAGTAGTCCAGTTCCGATTCTCTCTTCATTCAAAGCAATAAAAAATCTCCTTATAGTCTTCGTATTCGATCTTCTCAGTGTTCTCTAATCAGCCATGGGCTCTGGTAATTTACTCTCTCTACCTCAGTAACTCTTTTGTTAATCCGATTTTCTGAATATAAATGTGTGTGTTCAATTTTTTTGAAGATGCAGTGACATGGAGGAATTGCTGGATTCGAGTGAGTTCGACGAGGAGCCTGAAGAGCAGGATGTTGATATTGAGAACCAATACTATAACTCCAAAGGTTTTCTTAATTAAATTTCTGTTGAGGATTTTGAAATTTCAATGTAATATGCTGATAAATTTTATTCTTTGTTTTAATTTTCTTGCTGTACTTGGATACAAAAATGTGATATGTTGTTAGCTTTTGGTTTTGGAAATCTTGCTCCAGTTCAAACTTTGTTTTTTTTTTTTTTTAATTTAAATATCTTCTCTTCTAAACCCTGAAAAAAATCAGCTTCTTTGAAAAGTTCATAAGTTACTTTTCTTCTTCAAAACTTTGCAACAACAAAATTTGCAAATTTGAAACACTTTTGGCATTAAAATTTTCACCACTTTTCCAGCCAGACGCCACTGACTTAGGAAAGACAATTGGGATGTGGAATATGCAACATGTACCCGAATGTGTACAGTACTATTTGTCACTTTAAGTTTGATACTATGTTAGATGACATTTGATTAAGTTTGCCCGGAAACAGGAACAAGGTCCTCATTTGTTAGATCATGGGAAAAGTACTTAGAATATCTATAAAAAAGAACAGTTGTTGCTTGAGAATTTGGAAGACTTAAAATGGGAAACTACTAAGAAGAGGGTGATTAGACTAAAATTTTCTCTGATTTGAATTAGGAATTAGCAAAGTTAATACCAAATTATTAAAGAGAATATAATAATCTGGATTGTTAAATATGAAGTTTGCATTCCTAAGTTAATGCTCCAAATTCCTTCTTTTGTGTTTGGGATAACCATGGGGCTCATGGTTCTCAACACACTCATTGATCTCAAAGCCACACTCTGGGTAATAAAAATGCTTATTATCATTTCCAAGGTGAAGGAACAAAATTCTGCAATCTGCTACGAGACGAGCAATCATGGTAACTCTGCATTGTTGAGTTTTACCTGTAAACCGAATGGACAGAGGTGAATATTGATTTAGAAATTGAGGTTAACACACATTAATCCCTTCTTTTTGGGTTAAAGGTTAACACTCTAACTCTTAAAGGGGCATTTGGATTTGGTCAATTATGTCTGGATTCTGAAATAAGGTGAAGCATCGGCTGCATGAGATGGTTGAATCATTCAAAGCTTTTTCTGTGCTTTTGGGAGTGAAAACTGGAGATACAGAGGAGAAAGTTAGGCTGCTGATTATGTTTATTTGTAAAAGGAACTTGCAGGGAAGTACGAACGATGCATATTAGCTCAGTAGATTTTTTGACATTGCTGGGTCATTATAGTTAATTTTATTTTTTCTTTAGTTTCTTTTGATGGGGTTTTTGTTGATCACCTGTATCATTGCTGCAGAAATAGAGTATTGTTTTTAATTTATAGGACATAATTTTGAGAAGTTAGTTAAGTCAAAGAAAAAGGCAAGTCTGCTCTTTGTCCCATGGAATTTTTTCCTTGTGATTTCTTTTTCTCAGTGAGAAAGGCTTTCATTGATTTATTAGTGTTATGTTCACAAATGAGCATCCATACCCATCCATACGAGTCTAGGATTCTATTGGGCGACTCTTGGCATAGCAAAGGTCGGGAAAGTCATAAGTTTATCTATTAGAGTCAAGCCTGTCATAAGTTTGTCTATTAGAGCTAAGTCGGTTTTCTGTTTCCAAGATTTTTTTTTCTTTAGCGTTTAAAAATGTTAGAGAAAGTGAGGTTTGTCGCAGTGATATTTTTCTCTCTCACTTGACTCCCCAGTCTTTTTCTGTGGTAGAGAGATGCTCAGAAGTGCTATGTTCTATGAAACACATTCTTTGTTTCATACGTACAATTTCCCAAAGCCCAAAGGTTTCATATTAATGTGATGACAGATGCGAGGGAAGAACTTGCCAAGATAGAAGTTACCCAGAGATTAAATAACCTGAATAGAAAACTGTACCAGTAGTAGCAACAGATGGCTCCTGTAAAGAACTCCTCTTGCTGTAAGGAAGTAAATAAATTATGCTATATGTCATGAATGAAAAATGAATTTATCTACCAGTTCCTAAACTTGCAAGTAGCTGGTCGCTGGGAAACTTTAGTTGTCAAAAAAAGTTACCGCAGGTTGTAAGGTAGTTACAAGTCATGCTATATCCTATGGGTGGCATTGACTTTATCTACAAGTTTCGAATTGCAGCTGTTTCTCAGGAATTTATTTGTTATTAAAAAAAAGATGTTGACTTTAATACAACTGTGTGCATGCTCTATATATGCATCTTAAGCTACTTATCTTGGATAGCTCTTTTTCTTTTCCCCCTTTGGACCTGGTTTTCTACTAATATTCTGTGATTATGTCATTCACAGGTTTGGTTGAAACAGATCCAGAGGCAGCACTTGAGGGTTTTGCTGGAAGTAGTTCAGATGGAACCTGAGAAGGCTGAGTGGTAAGGAATTGAAAGTGGCTAAAATTTTTGTGCAGTATGGTAGTTGCTAAACCAATCAGCTAACTCCCTTGTGTGTTTGCTTTATAAAGAGAATATACGACTGTGTATTTGTGATGCTGGAGACTGATGATAGGATCTGTTCCATATGAAGCTCAGGGTCATTAAGAACTGCATGTCTTCATTGAAGCTAATTTTGTATCTCAAGTAAACTATGACAACCTTGTATTAATTGATAACACAGCTTTGAGAAACAAGCAGAGGATGAATAAATAGGGAACTGCAAGGAGATGATGGTGTTTCTTTCATTCTGTAAATGCTTATATGGCTCATGTGGAAAAAGATCCTGATAGTTTATTTAGTTTTATCTTTCTCACAAGCCTGTGAAAATAAAAAATGTAAATCTGCCAAGTGCAAGATATTTTTTGTTCGAATAAAACTGGAAAATTTGTCATGTTTTTCCTCTTCTCGTCTCTCACTCCTTTTGGTTTACAGGTGTGAGATTTATAAATTGCAGAAATTCTTTCTATGAGCACTTAGAGGAGACCTGTAGTTTCTATTGTCGAATTATGATATTTTTGGTCTTTTTTGTGCTCTGTATGTTTCATAAATTTGCTAATCCTTCCTTGATATTAATCACTGTGAGTACTTGCACACACTTTGTAATTGTAAGCCAAAAAGCAGTTCTATACTATCACATTTGCTTCTTGGTCATGTGTGATTTGATGCTTCTTAGAAACACTTCATAATTGTATTGCTATAAAGTTGCAGTTATTTCACTTTGCTTGTTTTATGTAATTTACGTTTCATAAGCAAAGGTCTCTTAAAGTTTTAAAACATCTCTGAGTACGCTCAGTGACACTTACCAACTGTTATTGTTTTCAGGGATTAAAGCCTTAAAGGAAACTGTTGCTTTACTATAAGCTAGGGAAGTACAAGGAAATGATGGATGCTTACAGAGAAATGCTAACCTACATCAAGTCAGCAGTGACAAGAAATTCTAGTGAAAAGTGTATAACAATATCATGGATTACCCCAGGATCAGCTAGTCAGAACTTCAGTCTCCTACAAGAGTTCTACCAGACAACGCTTGAAGGCCCTTGAAGAGGCAAAGAATGAGGTCAGATCAATATTCCTCTTGAGGGCATATAAATAGGCTGGCTTTGGAAGGTTCACTGGTGTTCATGTTCTTGTCAAGGGTCTCATGTCACACCTCTTCTTAGAGGTTGTAGCTCCAAGACAAATCTAAACTTTGTAAAATTTGGTTCGACATTGGGGAGTATGACGAATGAGTAATGTATTGGTCTTTTTCAGATTAGCATCTTTGTTGTCGTGTCACTGCTAGTTTTCCTACCACAATCTGCCCTGAGTATTCAATTAGATTTTTGAAAGAACCTCCACAAATCTTGTCAAAAAGAAGATGGTACTGATGACCAGAAGAAAGGTACACAATTGTTGGAGGTATATGCAATAGAGATCCAAATGTATACGGAGACGAAAAATAACAAAAACTGAAGGTATGTTGTTACATTCGCCTGTTTGTTTGATGTCATAGTCGCATTAGGTTTTGCGCGCTCTTTGGTGAATTTGCAGTTGATATGACCAAATAAACCATCTCTCTATTTAATGCCAGGTTCAGATGTTGTTTGCTGTTCCAAGCTACTCTCTTGTTCTATGTTGTACTTTACCACCTTTGGTAAATCTTCCCACCACGAGACCTCAAGTTGTTAAACTTCATCTAGAAGGTAGTGATGATGTGTCTTGAAAAGTAAGAAAAAGCCAGTGTTGTCAAAAGCACAAAAGCACAAAAGCACAAAAGCACAAAAGCACAAAAGCCCTGCTGGAGCTTAAAGTGAACAAAAATAAAAGCTATGGGCTTCACTAAAAAAGTGCACTATGAAGAAATTTTTTAATATATATCTTATATAACATTTAGAGAACATAGTGTATACATAAATAGTAAATATATATTGCTTATAATGAAGATAATCAAATCATCATTCATCAACTTAAGTCTTAATATGGAAAGATAAACCCATTCTTGAATCTTGATTCTACTTCTAAATTCTAATCACTAAAATAAGATTCTTCCATATAATCTTCCTCAATAGGGTGATTCTCATCGGGTATCACTAGAATTATACTTCAATCTCTTCTTCCCACTCACTGAAAACCACCATCTCTTATGTCAACACATGGAGCTCAAGAGCTTGAGGCACTAGTTGTAATGACACCTCTGATCATGTCTTCTTTTGTTTCCTTTGTGTTTACATTCACCACCACGCTCTTGCAACATCACCCAAAGTCAAGCTAATGTCACTAACACCAATTCATCTTCGCTTCCACATTAACACCCATCTTCCCGACCAACCACTCACACACATGATCAATGTTATCCAATGAAATTGGATCAATGACACTCTAAGTCATAACGAGCTTTTAAAGCACGATTGTACTTAACATATACTGATCATCTGAATACTCACATGCTCCAATCAAGCCTTTTTTGGTATGGATCTCGTTGTATCAATATTTTAATGATTATAAATTGATTCTAATTGAATAGCTATGCAAAGAAAAATGAATAAATAGGACTACCACTATGAGTACTTACATGCTCAAACACACCCAATTACGCTCACACCTGTGTTAATCCAGTCAAGCAACCTCAAATTCTAATGGCTAGTTTAGATGGAGTTGAGTTACCATATAAATTCCACCATTCAACTGTAAAAGTGTTATGTAATTATGTAAGTAATAAGTAAAATTTTAAACATAAACTAATAATTAATAATTTAAAGTTACCGTGAGATATTGTCGCTCTAGATCTTTTTGCACCCAAGGCCAACCAAGTGGCCGCCTCTAGTGTACAATGGTATCTCGTATATAATCTTGTTTTGTACTTCTGTTGCTTGGAACCAATTTTTCTAAAGATAAAGCATACAATCCATCTGTCACTTTCTTTGCACTTTTTCAATTGATGAATTTTGATAGAAGTCCTCCTGGATTTAAAGAGGAATGTCCACTAGCAATGGATGATGCAATTGGCATTCCCATCTTTCATCAATAATCTTAAAGATATCTTTATACTTTGTAATATTCCTTCAAATGCCTTTTGCAATAGCTCTAGCTCCATCCAGCGGCTTCATAGCCTCTACCATGGCAGTTTTTTCTCATTATCGCCTAAGCGACAACACTTTAACAAGAGGCCCCATTATCTTCAAAATATGTACAACCGGTTCCAATGTTGTCAAGATGGTATGAGCTGCACCCTTTTTTCCCTGTAACTTAGACCATCTCGGCCAGATCACACTAAGTGTCAGACGAACATTCCTTTCGTGACAGGGACTTTGACAATGACCGTTGCAAAGTCGAAAACTCAAGGTAAATCGAGTAATCCCATGATACCTAACTTTATTTTTTGGTGAAATATCTCATCAGGTTTAAGACTCTTGAGTAATGAAACCGACAAGGAAATTACTTTTTGGTGGTCTTCTTAATGATAGGAATTTTCCCTATGTCTTCTAAGATAAGATCTATACAAGCCGTACATGATGTCCAATATATGTGCGTTCTTTTTCTCTATAATGTTTCTGACCTATACAAAAAAAGGCAATGATATGTTAAAATTTAGAAATCAAAACTTTGATGGATATTAGAAAGTAAATATAAACTTAGACATTTAATGATTTAAAGCAATAAATTCTTACCGACCAACACAAAGTTGCTACTATTATTTCATCATAACTCTGAACCACATTTTGCCTCTCCAACATGCTCCACGTATTCATCAAACACCACATAGTTTCTCTCCGGTCTTAACAAACAGTGTTCTATCGACTCCATATACCGTTCCATGAGAATTCACCAAAAAGTTTATCAAAGTTCCTTTTTTTCTATCTTTCCATCCACTGGCCATAATGGAAGTTCCATACTTCATTCATTCTTCTTCTATGTTTGTTTATAATCTCATTGGTCAACTCAAACCTCCTTCTAAGTAATCTAACTACTGGAGAGCTTCGGAGCTTCCAAGTTTGGACCATACCTTCCTACAGCCTCAATTGCCTCCTTAGAACTTTTTGAGCGAGCTACATTCAATGGGATCCCATTATCGCAAAAGAAGCGAGCAATCCTTGAGCACATTGTTTTTAAGCTTCTTTATCACATGAATCTTTGATGTTTGTTTGCCTAAGTGTTTCTCTCTTTTGTAGAAATACATCCATGGGTCCTTTCCTTTGCCCAATTTTTTACTAGAGCCACTAGGAAAAGCTTTCTCCACTCTTTCTTATGAAAAGCTTATCAAACTTCCACAAAAGATGTGAGACTTCCAATATTTATATAATTTTATATAGAGGGTAAATATAATTTCATATAGTGGGTAAATTAAAACTTAATATTCAAAGATGAACTCCCGCCTTCAGTTCTATTACATTAAAGCATCTGTTAACATAGAAGTCCAAGTTCGGAGGTTTAGTGCTTCACTTTCTTTCAGAAGCTTCAGACTTATTTCCTTCCTTTATCTTTTGGTGTGCAGTTGTTCATTATTTTTGTCATTTTTTGTTTTGAATCTGAATATGTGGAGGAAGACTTTATTTGATCTAATTTGTTCATTGGGTGAAGGACTGAGATGCTTGAAGACCTATTGAAACATGCGTCCTGAATTGCTCAATTGCTGTTCTCTCTATCACTACTGCTGTTTACTGAGACTCTTAAAAAAGCATGTATATTATCTTCAGAACTATACACAAAGCACTTTCAGTCAAGTCAGCAATCCCTCACCCAAGAATAATGGAATAATCAGAATGAGGAAAATGCATATGGCAGAGCGGCAGTGGGCAGAGGCAGCTACAGACTTCTTTGAAGCTTTCAAGAATTATGATGAAGCTGGGAATCAGAGGCGCATCCAGTGTCTAGCATTGTGCAGTTCATCATGGTGCTTGATTTCGGTGGAAGTGCTTTTCCTTGTCTTGCATTTTTCTCCTGGGGTAGGACATATGGGAAGAGTACAGTTGGAAAAAAATTAACATCTCAGACTGCAAAATTTACAGATCGACCCATGAAATTCTACTTGTCTCATTTAGATGATATTTAAAAGAAAATATTTAAGGTCATCACTTATGCTTCGGCCTGAGTGCCTTTAGATGATATTTAAAAGAAAAATATTTAAGGTCATCCTTATGCTTCGTCTGATGGCACTTGAATGAATTCTTGAATACAGCTTCATCTGTAGATTTTTGACATTTTTGTAAGGGAGTGTGTGTCAGAATATCTTAGTTGCATGTTACTCTTGCAGGGAGTCAATATAGTCCACGTTGTAACGAAGTGATTTACATTTTTATTTCTTAGTTGCATGTTAACATAATCTTTATCTCTTCACATCAGTTGTTAATGGTCCTAGGCAATTGTTTTGCTGATTCACTTTCATTTCTCTCCCGCACGCTGCAGAAGAAACATTGCTCTGCCTGATATCGTAGTCTCTTTTCTGATCCATCTACAGGTACTTTGGTTCTAAAATATGCTGATGGAGTCTGAGGTTAACCCTTTTGATGGACAAGAAGCAAAACCGTGAGCAGTCTAAGAGTTCTTTGTGTTTTAATTTTTTAATAAAGAGATTAGGACCACTTCTTTTATCAGTTTGCATTAGAGTCATCGGACTAAGTAATGCATGTTAAGTAAATTGCATTGGTGTTGTGCCGACTGTGTCTTATCCTTTCCAGGTACAAAATGACCGAGATATCGGGTAATGACCAACCTTATAGCAGCATATCAACGGAATGAGATCTTAGAGTTTGAGAAAATTCTTAAGGTGCAACAATCAGAATATTGCTACTGTAAGTCCTTCAATTTATAGTTATTATTGACTATCATTCTGATTGTGATTTCCTTGGAATTTTTCAGAGTAATAGAAGAACAATAATGGATGATCCCTTCATCAGAAATTACATTGAAGATCTTTTAAGAAATGTCAGAACCCAAGTGCTGCTGAAGATCATTAAGCTCTTACATCAGAACTGATTCCTCATTTCCAAGGTAATTACGCAGTGAGCTTGCTTTCTGCTAGCTAATATTACAGGAGTTTCTTCCCCTAATACTTTCTCAGCTTCTCAATCTTAAGACGGAGTCTATCAATTATATCTTTTGTATATTTTGTAGGAATTTGGGGGTGGGTGGCTTAAGGATGAACAAGGCTGTTAGTTTATCAACCAACCTTTTTTATTACTAAGAAATCTCCAAGGACTAGTTATGCACGGTTAGAAGCTCGTTGGATAATGGGCCCGTCCCTCTATCCTTCACTTAAATACCAGGCTTGTCTCTAGCTGGGTTAAACCAGTGATGTGTGGTTAACCAACAACAAATCATGTACTCTATGAATAAACTGTCTTAAAGACATAATGGTGGCATACCACTTTATCCGGTACCATATTCAAATTCGGAACACCCATATATATTACCCATTTCAAGGGTTCTCATAAGTATGATATTTATAGATCCACCATCTTGGCTTTGTCATGAAATATTGTACTAAGGGGTGTGTGTAATAGAGTTCATAATCGGTTATATTACTTCTAACATGCAGGAGCTTAATGTGCCAGAAAAAGACGCTGAGGAGTTGTTGGTTCACTCATCTTGGACAACCGTATCCAATGGGCACATTGATCAAGTGAACCGGTTAGAGTGTGAGATAGGTGAAACTCTGAACTTGTCATCGGATAATTTGTCATTTTCGCTGTCATTATGTTCTGAACTTTTCATGCTTTTACATGCAGATTCTTAAAGGAATGAAAAAATATGCTGCCATTGACAAATGGAACATTACAAACTAAGGTCTTGCATACCAAAACTGTTGGCAACAGAGTATGTTGAGATTACCCAACATGATTATATTATGGACTTGATATTGTTTTGAGGGGTTGGTTGTGTACTTGTGTTGTGGGTGGAGTGGGGGATTGATGGATGTTGGTTCATGCTCTGGAATATCAGAAAATTTAGCTGCTCTTTTTGACACGGTAGGTTTTTTGTACAAAAGTTGGATATCAAGAGTTTCTTGATTTACTTGTTACTTTTTGTTTCTGTATCAGACAGAAGCAGCGGCATATTGCTGCTAACCCAGTATTTTATGAGCTCGAAATACATCTTGATTGCGATCCTTTTATCTTCATATTTCAACTGCATTGACCAATGATTTCATAGAAGCAAGTCTCTTTTGATCTTTAGATTATCAACTCCCTCCCTCCTCCCAACCACACCCACTTAAGCAAAAAATTTATGTTTTATAATAAGTAGAATATGTACAAAGATATATTTATGAGCAGGTGGAAATTAAATGCCTATATTATAGTCTAAAGTTGGAGAGAATTTAATGTTATTACATACACTTTGACTTAAATTTTTATATTTGATATATATATGAATAATATCATTATGGTTATGTTATGTATAAATAATATATCATACATTATTCTGGATTTCAGCATTTTGATTATAATTGATCATTGGGTTGAGGCTATATTTAATACCTCTATTAATTAATAATGTTAATTGATTCTCTTTTTAAAAAAATATACAATTTAAAACAACTAATTAATAATGTTAATTGATTCTTTTTTTTAAAAAAAATATACACCAAAACAACACAATATCGGAGTAGTCATATTCTAAGTTTATATATCCGTATAGTCAATTCTATTTTTTAAAAACCAATATTTATATATCCAATATATAATATTACACTTATTAATGTAATTGAATATTATATAAAAATATATAATTGAATAAGAGATATTTATAAACACTTTAACATTATTATACAAAATTATAAAAATAAATGAATGTCACCTTTTACGAACTCACCTATAAAATTCCATTCAAAATGGATAAAAACATCAAATATTTTAAATTTTGGTACAACTTCAAAAAGGCATCCTCACAAAAGTTTCAACAAATAAAAGAAGTCCACTTCTGAGTTTTCAACTAGTTTTAGAGTCTGTGTGTCAATGGTTCAATTGCTTATTGTTTTAAAAAATATATTATATTAATTTTTTTGGTTATTCACACCGGTATATAATCAAATTGATTTTCTCAAATCGTCTCAATCATCTAAATTACTTTTGATATCGACGTGATATGATTAATATTCAATAATTTAGAATGTCACGTATGAGTTGTCAACAAAGTTAGGTAGAAAGGCTGAACACAAGGAAAGATTACAAAGTACTTACTGCTTAGTGTTTAAAAAGAGATAAACCTGGTCTTAAATGAAAAGGAAAAGAGTGACAAACTCGGTCTAAATTGGATTCGCGATCACCTCTTCTACACTCGCTAGCTTCTATTATAATAACATTTTGCTTTCATTATTTGACATACTGCATCCACAACTCCCCACAAAAATTACAATCCAATAGATAGAAATTATAAAGAAGTTATACACCAAAACAAACATTTATGGGGCCTTGAGCCAATATCTTTAGTGAGCTATTCCTTACAAGTGTTTTCTCCTTGTAATTGAGAGTAATGTACTCCCATATTTATATAGTGAATCCTTCTACCCCCGGGTTTTTCCCCTATTTATCGAGGGTTTTCCACGAAATATTTCCAGGTCTCAACGTATTTCAATATTTATTATCATATCAAACCTTTAGTTGTGGTGCTCTCATCCCAACAAGGGGTATCGAGTTTCTGCTATTCTCGCTCCTGCTTATGCCATGTACTATCCGTGAATAAAAATTTCTGAATAGTAAAATTTAAGTGGAAAATACTATTCACATGAATAGTAAAATTCATGACAACATACTTAATGCGATTGTTCGCAAAAATATTCGAAACGATCTAAGGGTGGCTAAATAACAATGTCGTAGCAATAATAAAATCTGACGCTGAGAAATTCAATGGGACTAATTTCTCATTGTGAAAATGAAAATAAGGGCGATATTGAGAAAAGACAATCGCTCAGTTGCAATTGAAGGCGTGCCCACGACTTATCGATGACAACAATTTGAACGACGTAGCATAACAATGTTAGGCTGGCTGATTTACACTTTCAGACGTACCGATCAAGTGTTGCTCCGCAGGTTGAAAAACTACAAATAAGGAAATACGGGATACTCTTACTGGATTGTATGAGGCCAAGTCTTTGTGGCTAATAAAATCTTCTTAAAAAGATTGTATACCGAATGGCGTAGGCCCATGCCTAAGCACGAACACATCATTTAACACTGCTTTCACAACTTACAAAAATGGGTTGCAAAATGTAGGACCGGAACGTATGAGCTTCTACTTCAAAGTCTTCCGACTGTATGATCAACTCATCATCAACCTAACGAATAATACAAACAAATAGCTGATGGAATTGTACCATTGTTCTAAGAAGAAAATCTACAAAAAATAAGGGTAAAGACATAAACAAGTTCGCAGTTAGCAACCAAGCTTGACGACAAGTAGGGGAAGCATCAACGAAACGTGCCCTGGGAGTCACAATCATGGTAGATCTAAATCAAGAAGTGTAAGAATATCAAGGTCACAACCTGCAAGAAAGGGCACGCCAAGAAAGATTGTTGGTTCAAGAAGAAGAGTGAACACCCCGAGTCAAATGCTCAAGTGGAATGTCAGAATACCTCGATGATGGCAGGATATTTTATGCAAGGAAGCAATATCAAATAATGAAGGCAAGTAAAATCGCCACCGATGTCCTGGATCATGGACACAGAAGATGGCACATGACCCTCCCGAGGAGAGAATGGTTCCATCATAAACCTATCTCAGAGGATCCGTGTTCTACGGGAGATGATCATGCTTTGAATGTTATTTGCATTGGGTCCATCAAAATAAAGATGTATGACGGCACTAAGACACACCATCCAGAGGTACGTATACGTGAAAGACTTGAGGGAAGAATTATTGTCTGGGACACCAGATGATAATGGATGTTCATATAAGTCTCACAAGGGAGTCAAAATATTGAAAGGAGCGCCAGTGATGAAAGTTTTAAAATCCTGTCGCAATCCATATGCGCTTAAGGGAGAAACCCACCAAGAAGGAAAAACATCAACCGTGATCAAGAAGCTTTCCGCCTAAGAATCGCCGACATGACGTGGCATCGCAACCTCGCCATATGCTCCAACAAGATTTGAAGATTCTTGTCATAAAGTTTTCTTTCCGTGGCTCGCAAAAAGGTTTCACTACCCTCGAGCATTGTGTTACCAATAAGCAACATAGACGGGGTTTAGCGCCTTCGCTAAAAACAAGTGAAATATTAGATTTGGTCCACTCATGTCCGGGCAGCACCTATGGAAGTCCCTGTGAGGAGAAAAATATTTCGTGTCATTTATCGACAACTACTCCAGGAGATACCGGGTGTATCCAATCAAGAGAAAGGCAAATGTTTTTCCATTTTTCAAAGAGTTCAAAGCGCGGGTGGAACTGAATTGAGAAAAGGATCAAGTGTTTGAGGACAGATAATGGAGGAGAATACATCGGGTGATGAATTTGATAACTTTTGTAAACAAGAAGATATCAAAAGCAAAGCCAAAGGGTATATACCCACAACAAAATGGAGAGGTGAACGATAACAAACCTTGTTGGAACGCGACAAGAGCTATGTTGGCAATCGCAGGATTGGAAACCTATTCTCAAGTAAGGGCCAAACCGCTCGCTATGATCAACGGCCACCATCAACTGCAATTGATCTAAAACTCAACGGAGATGCAGGGGATGTGTTCACCGATTATTCTCGCCATATATTCAGAGTCCACGCTTATGTTATGGAGTCAAGGGTACTTGTGGATTCCATCACCCAGGCGTGGTAACCGTAGGGATATTGTATTTATTAAAAACAAGATACAAGCAAAGAAGGTAGCACTTCAACATAAAAATCAGAGACTACTACAATTGAAGAAAAGATAAGAAGTCCTGCTTTCTTTTGATAAAGCATCGAGCACGAAGAATAAAGAGCAAGCCGAGATTGAAACTCCACAAGTTCGACTAACCTGAGGAAGAGAACCAAATTTTGTCACTCGATTATTCTATAGAGGGCAATTTGCATACCCCTCCGCTTCCATAAGATATAAAGAGCCTTCAACTTTTCACGAGGCTAGGAAAGGCCAAGAATCATCTGTGGATGCAGAATGCAAGAAGAAATTGAAGCTCTTCATAAGAATAAAACATGTGATCTGGCTAATTACCATATAAGGAAGTGCCATTGAAACAACAGTCTACAAGATCAAGCGCAATGGTAATGATCAAATGGAGAGGTATCGTGCAAGAATTGGTGAAGCAGTGATTCATTCAGAAGGCATAGACTTCAACGAGATATTTTCCGAATGAAGTCTGACTACAACAATCTGAGTAACTCAAGATGCAAAGTTACATTTGACTTGTACTTGGAGTGCTTAGATGTCAAACCGCATTTCTTCACGGAGAGCTTGAAATAAGAAATATATATGCTCCAACCGTAAGGTTTTCAAGAACAGCAAAGAGTAACCTGGTTTGCAGTGCTGAACTTACACGGCCTCAAACAGCGCCGAGGTGTTGGTACAATAGATTTGATTCCTTCATTATAAGCATTGGATACACGTGTATACTGTATCCTGTGTTTATTACAAGAGATTTGGTGATAAGGATTTCATTATTTTGTCATGGTATGTTGACGACATATTGGTAGCAGGCCCCAAAAAGATCGTCTCACAAATTTGAAAGGCACAGCTATTAGTGAGTTTGAAATGAAGGATTCGGACCAGCAACAAGATTCTGTGGATGGCACCACTGAGACAAAACTAATAGGGAAGATTTTACTTTCAAGAGAACTACTAATAAATCTGCGACGCTCAAGCTGATGCAAGACTGTAAAGTCAATTTCTACCCCACTTCCTATTAATTTCAAGTTACCCTCAAGTATGAATCCTAGCAATGAAGCAGAGAGGATGGAGATTTCTCGAGTACCATATGCACGCTGAAGGAAGTTTAATGTTCGCCATGGTATACAGATCAAACACGTGACAAGCATTGAGTGGTTAGTCGATACATGCATAATTCCGCACAGAGTATCGAATGTTGTTAAGAGGATCCTCGGTGATATATCAAGGGTACCTCAAATGTTGCAATGTGTTACGGAGGATCAAACTTACGTTAAAGGTTATGTTGATTCAGACATGCTAGATCTTGATAAAAGCAAGTCCACCCACAAAGTTATGTGTTTACTCATTGAGGAGCCGTAAGATGGGTTTCAAAACTACGCTCATCGTGGCTACATCTATGACTAGTTTTAATACGTAGCTGTGCACACAAGCTAAGAAAGAGGCACATGGATTTTCATGTTACCGGAGGAGCCCAACAAGCAAGAGGTGTTGCCTGCTTTTTTGTGATAGCAGAGCGCTTTGCATCTTACAGTAATCCAACATTTCATTCAAGGACAAAGCACACATGAAACCAAAGATCACTTTTGTCTGTGAGAAGGCAATAAGGCAGATGGATATTCAAGAAAATTCACACTAATGACAACCTGTGTATATAAGCTACGGCTTGACTGTCGCAACAAGTTTATATGGTGTCGATCTTCTATCGTCTACAAAAATGTAACATTGCAAAAGATTTGGCAGAAAGGATGGTGAGAAGACATAATTGATTCTCACCAAACCTTCAAAGGGTAGAATGTCAACAAAGTTAGGTAGAAAGAAGGAAACATGTAAAAAGAATACAAAGTTAGTCGACAAGGAAAAGGAAAGAGGAAAGAACTCTTGTCCAAATGAAAAAGGAAAAAGAGGACAAAACCTTGTCCAAATTGATCTCGCTTTACACCCTTCTACACTCCGCTAGCTTCTATTATAAATAGAACATTTTGCTTTCTAATATTTTACATATACATGTGATTCCACAAATCCCTACAAAAATTACAATCCAATAGATAGAACATAAAGAGTTATACACCAAAACAAATATCAGAAGTCTCGAGTGTCATCTTTTAGTGAGTTATTCCTTTGCGTTATGTTTTCTCCTTGTAATTTGAGTAATGTACTCCCATATTTATATAGTGAATCCTTCACCCCGGTTCCGATGATGGAGGCTTCACGTGAAAATATCCGTGGTCCAACGATACATTATTTATTATCATATCAAACTTTAGTTGTGGCGCTCTCATCCCAAATAAAGGGGTATCGTGAGTTTCTAAGACTCCGTCTTGCTTATTAAGGTATCAGTCCGTGAATAAGAAATTTTCCAATAGTAAAATTAAGAGTAAATACTATTCACATGAATAGTAAAATTCTATGACAATACAGCTTGTCGCGATTGTTCGCAAAAATATTCTCGAAAACGATCTGTGGCGGTGTGAAGCAAATAACAATGTCGAGGTACAATAAAATTTGACGTTGAGAAATTCAGTGGGACTAATTTCTCATTGTGAAAAATGAAAATAAGGGCGAATTTGAGAAAAGACAATTGGTTTAGTCGCACCCTCAAGGCAGCCTCCACAGACTCTTACCGATGACAACAAGTGGAAACGACGTGTACAACAACGCAAATGCCGATGACATCGCACTAGCCGATCAAGTGTTGTCTAGTGTGGTCAAAACTAGATTAGCCAAGGAAATATGGGATACTCACTGATTGAAGGAGGCCAAGTCTTTGCATAATGAAAATCTTCTTAAAAGAAGATTGTATACTCTTCGAATGGCAAGTCTGCGTCATATCAACACATCAATATTTTTTGAATACTCTATTTTCACAACTTACAAAAATGGGTCATGAGTCAGAGTGGACTCACGTGAGCTTCTACTTCAAAGTCTTCCCGACTCGATGATCAACCATCATCAACCTAACGAATAATACAAATGGGCCTAGTTTTCGATGAAATTGCAAATCATTGTCCTAGAAGAAGAAAATCTACGCAAAATAAGGAAGACAAGACAAATAAGTCTGTAAAATGAAGTCAAGCTTTGACGCATATGAGGGGAAGACTAACGAAACGCTGGACCTGAAGTGGGAGTCACAATCATGGCAGCATCTAAACTGCTAAAGGTGAAGAATATCATGTCACAACCGTGGGCAAAGGCACGCTAAGAAAGATTGCTGTCTGAAGAAGAGTGAACACCTCGAGTCATCAAATGCTCAAGGGAATGCTGCAAATACCGCATGATAAGATATTTTTATGTAGTGAAGCAATATCAAATAATGAAGGCAGAATCGTTTAACATGTCTGGATCATGACACAGAGCAACATGGCACATGACTCCCTGGGAAGAGAACGGTTCCATCAATATAAACCTATCTCGGTGAGGATTCGTGTTCATGGGAGATGATCATGCTTGAATGTTGTTGGGTCCATCAAATAAAAGATGTATGATGGCACTAAGATACACCATTCAGAGGTACCACATGGAAAGACTTGGAGTAAGAATTACTGGCTCTTCGGGGACAATTAGATTGATAATGATTGTCAGTATAAGACTCATGGTGGAGTCATGAAAATATCAAAGGAGCGCTCAGAGGGACGCAGTTTTAAAATCCTGTCGCAAATCTATACGTGCTTAAGGGCTAAACCCACCAAGAAGGAAACATCAACCCAGATCAAACAAGTTCATCAAGAATCGCCGATGACGTGGCATCGCAACTCGCCATATGTCTAACAAGATTTGAAGATTCTCACGGAAAGCAAAGTTCTTTGTGGCTCAAAAGGTTTCACTACCCTTTGTGAGCATTGTGTTACCAATACAACATAACTAAGTTAGCAGCTCTTCAAAACAAGGAAATATTAGATTGGTCCACTCATGTCCGGCAAGACCTGGTGGAGTCCCCGTATGAGAAAATATCATGTCATTTATCGACAACTACCCAGAGATGTTGGGTGTATCCAATCAAGAGAAAGGCAAATGTTTTTCCATTTTTCAAAGAGTTCAAAGCGCTAATGAACTTGCACTTGAGAAAAGGATCAAGTGTTCAGGGTCGAGCACGATAGAATACACCGGGTGATAAATTTGATAACTTTGTAAACAAGAAGATATCAAAAGGCGTGGCTCAAAGTGGCATATACTCACAACAAAAATGGAGAAGCGGTAATCCGATGAAACTGGTTGAACTAGATAGCAGCTATGTTGGCAACTCAGATTGGAAACCATTCTCAAAGTGTAAGGCCAAAACCGCCACAGGATCAACACCCGCCACCATCAACCTAGTCGATCTCAAAAACTCAATTGAGATGTGTACAGAAAAAACCACTATTATTCTCGCTACATATATTCGTAAGTCCTCGCTTTTATGTTATGGGAGCCGGTGGTAGGTCATTGCGGGATTCCACCGCCCGGCAGCGTGGTAATCAAGAGGATATTGTATTTATTAAAACAAGATACAAGCAAAAGAAGGTAGCACTTCAACAAAATCGTGAGACTACTACAATTGAAGTTGAAAAGATAAGAAGTCCTGGCCAAGGGAAGACCAGAGCATCGAAGAACAAGACAGTTTCGAGATTGAAACTCCACAAGTTCGACTGGTCAACTCAGAGGAAGAGAACCACTTGTCACTGTGATTATTCTATGTAGGCAATTTTGCATGACTGTCGATAACATAATATAAAGAGCTCTTCTAACTTTTTCACGAGGCTATTAAAGGCCAAGAATCATCTCAGTGGATGGCGCGAATGCAAGAAGAACAAGCTCTTCATAAGAATAAAAAATGGATCTTGTTCATCACTGTTGAGGAAGGAAGGCCATCAAACAACAGTTCACAAGATCAAACGCACGGTAATGATCAAATGGAGAGGTATCGTGCAAGAATTAAGGTGAAAGGATTCATCTGTAAAGAAGGTATGCACTTCAACGATATTTTCTCCAATGGTTTGACTCACAACAATTGAAAGTGGTCCCGGTTATTGTGCTACATTTGACTTGTACTTGAGCCGCTTAGATGTCAAAACCGCATTTCTTCATGGAGAGTCTGAAGAAGAAATATATATGCTCCAACCGTAAGGTTTAAGAACAAAGAAACAGAGAACTTGGTTTGCAAAGCCAACAAATTTATACGGCTCTCAAACAAAGTACCACTGAGGTGTCGGGTACAATAGATTTGATTCCTTCATTATAAGCATTGGATATGTCAGATATAAATGATCCTTGTGTTTATTACAAGAGATTCTGGGTGATAGTGATTTCATTATTTTGTCATGTATGTTGACGACATATCAAGAGCAGTCTCAAAAAGACTGCCTCACAAACTGAAGGTGTCAAAGTGGCTAGTGAGTTTGAAATGAAGGATTCCTGACCAGCAAACAAGATTCTAGTGGATGCAAATTGACCCTGGGAGACAGCCATTGGGGAAGATTTGGATTTCTTAAGAGAACTACTTAAAGTTGTAAATTCACACGTCTAAGATGCAAGACTGCAAGTCATCTCTACCCTCACTTCCTACACTTCAAGTTATCTCATGCATTAATCCTAGCAACGGCTGCAGAGGATGGAGATGTCTCTCGAGTACCATACGACCAAAGGAAGTTTCTAATGTTCACAAAGTGTACAAGATCAAACATCGCACAAGCATCAGGAGTGGTCGATACATGGCTAACTCGGCACAGAGCATTGAAATGTTGTTAAGAGGATCCCGAGATATATCAAGGGTACTCAAATGTTGCAATGTGTTATGGAGGTTCAGACTTTATTGTTAAAGGTTATGTCGATCAGACATGCGGTGTGATTTCGATAAAAGCAAGTCCATACCAGCCAAAAGTTATGTTTACTCGCCGGAGGAGCCGTAAGATGGTTTTAAACCATGTTTCATCGTATTACATCTATGACTCGGTTAATACGAAAGGTACACAAGCTACAAAGTTGAGGCAATATGGATGCGATGTTACTGGAGGAGCTCTCAAGTACGCGCAGAAGGCTAGAATGGCTTTGTGACAAGAAGAGCCAGATCTTTACAAAGAACCAACATTTGTTCAAGGACAAAGCACATATGAGTCCAAGATCACTTTGTTCGTGAGAAGGTGGAATAAGGCGTATGGATATTCGTAAAATTCACACTAATACAACTTGTGCGTATATGTTTACGAAGCCGATCAACAAGAATAAGTTTATCAGGTTCCATCTTCATTGGCCTAGCAAAAATGTAACATTGCGAAGGATTGGGTAGGTGGATAAAGAAAGACATAATTGATTCTCAATTAAATCTTCAAGTGGGAGAATGTCAACAAAGTTAGGTAGAAAGAAGGAAACATGTGAAAAGAATACAAAGTTAGTGACAAGGAAAAGGAAAAAAGAGGAGAAACCTGTCTAAAATAAAAAAGGAAAAAGAGGACAAACCTGTCTAAAATAATCTCGCTTACACCCTTCACACCTGGCTTAGTTCTATTATAAATAAAATATTTTTTATGTTTTTTTATTGTTAATTTTCATTTATGAGAAAAACACCACAAAAATTACAATCCAAAAAGAGTAAGAACATAAGAGAGGTTACACCAAGACAAATATTGTAGTCTCGAGCGCCCCTCTTTAATGTAGCTTATTCCTTTACAAGTGTTTTCTCCTAGAACAGGAAAGATGCACTCCAATATTTATATAAACAATCCTTCTACCCCTTTTAGTTTTCCCCCTCTATTTATTCGAGGGTTTTCCACGTGAAACACAGTCCAACGTGATTTTCATTATTTATTATCATATAAAACTTTAGTTGTGGTGCTTCCTCATCCCAACAAGAGTCACGTTGATATTGGGTATCTCCTCGGTTATGCGTAAACTAACGACAAATTTTAATATAACCCATAGTTTGTTTTATTGATAAAAATGTTATATCAAGATAATATAAAATTAAATATTGATGAAATTATTTACTAAATATATTTTTATCAGTAATTATTTGGTTCAAGGATACATTAAGTATAATACATAATATGTGTTTAGTTTTATATTAGATAAATTGAGATAAAATTTTATTTTTAATAAAGCGTAAATGAACATTTCTTCTTGAATTCAAGGAATGGAAGACAACTAAATAAGATCCTTGTTTAATTAAGGTATAAATTAAGTAATAGTTAGAGTCTTCATTTCCTAGTCTAATATAATAGCAGCTTTTATTATTTCCACAAATTCTTTTTATACATTAAGACTATACACATTTGAGAGCTTATGTGCCTATAACCTAAAACCTTGATCAAGTTACTTTGTTATAAAGGAGAATTGCTTAAGAATTAAATTTCCTTTGAGATTTTTCTAATAGGTTAGGTGCTTATTGGAATTGTTAATTTGAGGTCCTTGTTTTAGTAAGGGTTGCTTTTTGCTTTTAATTTTGTGTTAGCCTTCTTTTATCTTATTTTTCTTGTATCAATGCAGAGTATCAATTGGTATCGAGAGCTAGGTTAGAGTTGTTCCTACAACCCTAATCTTGGGATTTTGGTATATATATATAAAAAATTTCAAAATTTCAAAAAAATTCAAAAAAATTTTCTTGATTTTTTGTTGTTTTTGATACTAGATTCTTGTTCTCTAGTGTTTTTGGAGTCTAGATTTTAGGTTTCTTTTGATTTTGAGTTGTGGACATCATTCTATCTTTGAAGACTTGAAGAAATTTGCAACTGGGTCTTATTGGTGGAAGATTATTTGAAGCTTAATTTTCATTGGAGTTTGTTCTCCACATCAAGGGGAACATAATCCTAAAGTTTGAGGTGATTTGAAAAAGATCTGGATTAGGGTTTGTTCTTGGTGTTCTTGAAGATCCTCATATCTTCAAGTTAAAGAAGAAGACTCCAATATACTTTTGATCCATCTTCTCTATTTGATTTTTGGCAAAATGTGTTTGTTGGGTCCATAAGCAAAAATTATTATTGAGAAAAAATTTAATTTTTCACGTTGGACACCACATCAGCATCCACCTCAACAACCAGCTGTCGTGTCAACACCACGCAGCAGCCTCCGCGTCGTCCTTCCCCTAGCCATAGCTCCCGTGCATGTAGCTCAACTTCAAAGAGTTGAAGACTTTTTTTTCTAAGTGTTGGAACTTTTTTCAACCCAATTTTGTTTTTGGTAAGTGTCAAACTTCCCAGTCTTCTTCCATACTCACTTTTCTTTCGATTTCTCAACTAATTAACATCTAATTAACACTTTTAATTACTATTTGATTAGTTCTTTGTCCTCTTTTTAATTCATTAATTCTCCAAACTACTTAACAACAAGTAATTGTTTCTACTTTTTGTTACTTAGTTTTTTTTGAGTCCGATCTTTTTCATGTTTCTTCTTCTTCTTCTTGTTTATTTTCGTTGAATCTCTTGAATCCATTTTGTTAACTTGAGCCTTCTTCATTGATTCATCCAAGAATGCGTTCTTGACCACAAGTAGAGATTGGACCTTGCAACTCAACGAACTAAAAAGCTACAAGTCTTGGCCGCGGTAATTTGTGAGGCATATAAAGGTGAGCATTCATTGAGTGATTGTGAATTATTTTCACTAACTTAACAAATTTTCTTGCTTTGATTATTTATCTTCAATAGGTACATTGGCAAACCAAGAAGAGGAGAATCGAGTGCCCACCGGAGAATTCATTTTGCTTGACTTGATGAACATGATCACCGCCTTCTTTTCTCGAATAGAAGGGCAGTTGAATAGATTGGATACTCGAAAAAAAAGTATTCACCGTATGTTCTATCCACTTCCTTGCCATGTATCGATAGTGTCATGATAAGAGTGTTCAAACACTAGTTGATTGTTTTGATGAACGAATCAATTCTTCTTACAAGATCGATTTGTATCCACCTAGTGTTAACACTTGTGACGTGAATGATAGTATATTATCATGTGAAGCTTGTAATGATCAACTTATTTGTAATGATAGTCCAGTAATTTAGGTATTTGGTGATATGTTAAGTGAACCTCAATTTAGTGATGCCATTGATAGAGTTGGTCATTTGAATAAGTACAATTTAGTGAACCTCAATTTAGTGATGATACTTTTCCCTTCATTGTTAGGGAGTATGATGGTTTCTACCCACTTTGATACATAATCTACCGCCACCAAGATATACTTCATCTTTTATGAGCTCACAAATGGACCCATGAAATAAATACCCTTTACATCGAACAATTGTACTTTCATAATTAGGGTCAATGGTAGCTCATGTTTGCGAGTGATGCCGCCCTGTCTTTGGCATTGATCACAGGCTTTGAAAAATCATATGCATCCTGGTGTATTGTGAGCCAATAGTAATTGTACTGCAGAATTTTGTGTGCAGTTCGAATACCATTGTGATGACCCCCAAATAGAGATGAATGGCATGCCTCAAGTATCCTCAGCATCTCAACCTCTGGCACACACCTACGATTTAACTCATCTGCATAAATACAAAACAAATACGGCTCATCGCAATAGTGCCTGTGAGATTCAAATAAGAACTTCTTCAATTGCTGCAAAGCTAGATCTATCGGGATCATATCACTCACTAAGATAATTTGCATAGTCGGCAAACCATGGGATCAAATCTTGAGATGCAGCCAACACCTTCTCATCTGGAAAGGAATCATCAATGTCAATCTCATCTTTTATTCTTTCCTCTGCCTCCAATCTGGATAAGTGGTCAACCACCTAATTTTCAGTACCTTTCCAGTCTTTCACCTCAAACTCAAATTCTTGTAAGAGCAATACCCATCTGATCAACCTTGGTTTAGCATCCTGCTTTGACATTAGATACCTCAATATTGCATGGTCTGTATGGAAAATCACCTTGGTGTCGAGCAAGTATACCCGAAACTTTTTGAATGC
The DNA here is from genome assembly GCA_018107945.1 of Datura stramonium. Lineage (NCBI taxonomy): Eukaryota > Viridiplantae > Streptophyta > Magnoliopsida > Solanales > Solanaceae > Datura > Datura stramonium. Next base: position 4,794 of record JACEIK010009863.1, on the reverse strand, counting down.
AAAGACTACTATTAACAGCTCATGTTCGGTCACCATGTAATTTTTCTGAGCTGTGTTAAGTGTCTGATAACACTCAAACTCACACTTTCTAACAAAGTATGAAGCAGACGTTGTCAATAAATAACCCAACTAATAGGTTGGGGTCGAACCCACAGGGAATAAGGTAAGATCTAGACTAATGCCGGTAATTGAACTTGTTGGTGAGTTATCTCCAAATTGGGAGGTTTTAAAGAAAACAAAATTAAAACAAGATTATATTCGTGATATAAATTAAGATTTGCAAACAACTAGGGTAAGTGTTTCCCATGGGTTCATAACTACTTCGGATATACACAAACATATCATGGATGTTGATGTGGTGTCCAACGTGAAAAATTAATTTTTTTTCAAATAATAATTTTTGCTTGTGGATCCAACAAACACATTTTGTCAAAAATCAAATAGAGAAGATGGATCAAAAGTATATTGGAGTCTTCTTCTTCAACTTGAAAATATGAGGATCTTCAAGAACACCAAGAACAAACCCTAATGCAAATCTTCTCCAAATCACCAAACTTTAGGATTATGTTCCCCTTGATGTGGAGAACAAATCTCAATCAAAATTAAGCTTCAAATCATCTTCCACCAATAAGACCCAATTGTAAATTTCTTCAAGTCTTCAAAGGTAGAATTATGTCCACAACTCAAAATCAAAAGAAATCTAGAATCTAGACTCAAAAAACACTAGAAAACAAGAATCTAGTATCAAAAACAACAAGAAATCAAGAAAAAACTTTTGACTTTTTGAATTTTTGGAAATATTAATTTATATATATATATATATAAATACCAAANATATATATATATATAAATACCAAAATCCCAAGATTAGAATTATAGGAACAACTCTAACCTAGCTATCGATACCAATTGATACAAGAAATAAGATAAAGAAGCTAGACACAAAATTAGAAGTAAAAAGCAACCCTTACTAAAGAACAAGGACCTCAATTCAACAATTTCAATAAACACCTAACCTATTAGAAAAACTTCAAGGGAATTGAATTCTTAAGCAACTCTCCTTTCTTACAAAGTAACAATCAAAGGCTTTAGGCTATAGGCACACAAGCTCTCAGATGAGTATAGTCTTAATGTCATAAAAATTATTCCATGAAATAATAGAAGCTACTATTATATTAGACTAGAAAATGGAAGACTTTAACTATTACAAGTATACTCTTAATGAAATAAGGGTCTTATTTTATTGTCTTTCGTTCCTTGAATTCAAGAAATGGTCATTTGCAAATGTCTTCCATTCCTTGAATTCAAGAAATGGTCATTTGCAACATTAGATAAAGAGTATCAATATTCATCATCTCTCCCACGGGCGCTAGCAGCCTCTTGTCTTCCATCTGGGTGTTTGCAAAGATAGCTCCCTTGGCGTTGTCCTGAATGAATTACAAAAGAAAAATAAAGAAAACGTAAATGGGGAAATAACAACCAAAATCCAAATACGAGCAATTAATCTAATCTTAGTCGTATCCCCGGCAACGGCGCCACTTTTTGTTAATGCTCACATTCACACTTCCTGACAAAGTATGAAGCGGGTGTTGTCAGTAAAGAAACCAACTAAGAGGTTAGGGTAGAACCCACAGGGAATAGGAGACTAATGCCGATAATTGAACTTGTTGGTGATTTATCTTCAAATTGGGGTTTTTTTTTAAAGAAAATAATATTAAAACAAGATTCTATTCGTGATTTAAATCAAGATTTACAAACAACTAGGGTAAGTGTTCCCCACGGGTTCATAACTACTTCGGGTATATTGATCATGTTGGCCATGTGGGGCCATAGTCTGAGAGTAGTGGTGACCTTGTCGGTCACGTAGTTATTCAGTATTCTCTGTGTTGAGTTTCAGATGACTAGACAGCATGGTGGCCT
>JACEIK010009862.1:32857-47428 GCA_018107945.1 Datura stramonium | reverse complement strand
ATACAGGGCATAGTCGATCCCAAACTAAACATGGAATGTTGGTCTCAACTAATAACAACAGCTAATCACAATTCATATGTTGCTGGCTCTCTTACTGGGATTTAAACTAAGCTACAACATTGAAGAAACTAACTTGCCAAAAGAATATGCCTTAACATACCCGGATTGGTGATTTCTGCTTAACTGGCGAGTATCAGATTATAATCAACAACTCTTCTCAATTGAAATCGTTCTACTGGGAGAATGAAACTAGTTTCAGTACTAAATTCGACAAAAATGATAACTTTATATATAAATATTAACTATATTTCAACTCAATGAAACTCAGTCAAAAACACGTAATTTATCGAAAGCCCAAAAGGGAGAAATGCTTACTTGAAGCCTGTGATCATATAGAAATTAGGTTGGAGAAATCCCAACAACTTTGGCTCGGTGGGGTTATGATTTGTTGGGTGAATTTCGTAAGAATAACTCCGTACTAATGCTCCCTGCAGCCTTATACTTTGATACCCGAAGTTAATCTGAATTTGGATAGCATTTTGTAGCGTAAATGGAGGGAAATCTATCAATTTGTTTGTCCTCTTCTGCTGGCCGAATATAAACATGTATATAACCAATATAATAAAGGGAGGACCTATATATACTTGGGCGGTGGACTGGGGGTCCGTGGCAAGGACCCCAATGCGCCGGTTTACGTGTGTGCCATGGAGCCCATCACGGAGGGATGGGGTCCGTGCCACGCCGCCCCTGTCGCTGCTTGCACCGGCCTTCTCCCATGCGATCTTGATTCCGCGCTTGTTCGACCTTTTTTTGGGCCCTTTCTCGTATGTGTTGCACTCTAAAACTCTTAACCAACGTACGAATATTCCGACTAATCATTAGAAACTTACGGGATGTAACATCTTCCCCCCCCCTTAGGAACATTCATTCTCGAATGTTAACTTCAGCTTATAGGAGTCTTATTTCTTTTAACTTACTTATCCTAGAAAAATTTTGGCTGACTCTCCCCCGTAATATGGACTATCTGAAAATCTTGAAATGCAGAAAATTCCAACACAGGTACTTCACACAGTACTATAGCAACCATTCAACAACAAGGCTAGAGTCAACTCCACTAGATATATACGACACAAATCATAGAACAACAACTGAATCACTAAAGGTACCTTAACTGCATGGTATGAGCTAAGCCTGGAACAAATGAGGATATCTGGATCTCATATCATCTTCAACTTCCCAAGTCATCTCTTCTCTATTTCTGTTCCTCCACAATACCTTAACAGAAGCGACATCTTTAGTTCTCAGCCTGCGAACCTGTTGATCTAATATAGCTACTTGAACCTCTTCATAGGCTAATTCCTCAGTGACTTGGACATCCTTGATTGGCACAATTCAGGATGGATACCCTATATACTTCTGTAGCATCGACACATGAAAGACTGGGTGAACTGATTCTAATTCTGAAGGTAGATCTAACTTGTATGCCACCTGGCCTGTTCTCCGGAGAATTTGATATGGTCCAATAAACCTCGGGATTAGCTTTCCCTTTTTACCAAATCTCATCACGCCTTTCATCGGTGAAATCTTCAAGAATACCCAGTAACCTACATCAAACTCCAGGTTCCTTCATCGCACATTAGCGTAGGATTTCTGGCGGCTTTGAGCTATCAGCAGACTTTCTCTAATAAGCTTCACATTCTCTTCTGACTGATGGATAATATCTGGCCTAATTAATCCCGATTCTCCTACCTCAAACCAACCAACTGGGGACCTGCACTTCCGCCCATATAAAGCTTCATAAGGTGCCATATGAATTGCCGAATGGTAACTGTTGTTGTAAGCAAATTCAATAAGCGGCAAATGTTCATCCCAGTTGCCTCGGAAGTCTAACACGCACGCCCGTAACATATCCTCGAGCGTCTAAATTGTACGTTCTGCCTGCCTGTCTGTTTGAGGATGGAAGGTTGTACTCAGATTAACCTGTGTCCCCAGACCCTCCTGGAAGAATTGCTAAAATTTAGCTGTGAACTGTGCCTCTCTGTCAGAAATAATTGATACTGGAAAACCATGCAATCGAACTATCTCCCTGATATACAATTCAGCATAGTCCTCAGCTGAGAAGGTAGCCCTGACTGGCAGAAAATGGGCCGACTTCGTCAACCTATCAACGACCACCTAGATAGAATCAAATTTACGCCTGGTGTGAAGTAACCCTGTTACAAAATTCATATTGATTGCCTCCCATTTCCACATAGGCACTACTATTTCCTGTGTCAATCCACCGGGTTTTTAATGTTCAGCCTTCACCTGTTGGCAATTAGGACATTGTGATACAAATTTTGCTACCTCCTTTTTCATTCCCGGCCACCAGTAAATTTCTTTTATATCATGATACATCTTTGTTGAGCCTAGATGAAGAGAGTAACGGGAACAATGTACCTCTCCCATGATCTGCTGGCGAAGCCCTGCCACATCCGGAACACAAAGACGACCCCTGTATCTCAAAACTCCGTCATTGGTTACCTTGAGATCTGCCACTTTCCCTCGCTGAGCCTTATCTCTGAGATGAAACAGGTTAGGGTCTTTGTACTGTCGTTCTTTCACTTCCACAACCAATAATAATATTGTAGTATTCTGAATTACTGCTCCGCTGTCTCCAGAGTCTACTATATGGACGACCAAACTGGCTAACTGATGCAATTCTCGGGCCAGTTTCCGTTGTTCTGGCTTCAGATATACTAAACTCCCCATGGATTTACGGTTGAGGGCATTTTCTACAACATTAGCTTTCCCTGGATGATATAAGATATTCACATCATAGTCTTTCAATAATTTTAACCAGCGGCGCTGCCGCAAATTCAACTCTTTCTGTGTGAAAATATACTAGAGACTCTTATGATCAGTGAAAACATCTACATGGACACCATATTGATAGTACCTCCATATTTTCAAGGCATGAATTACTGTTGCCAATTCTAGATCGTGGGTGGGGTAATTCTTTTTCATGCTTCCTCAACTATCTTGAAGCGTAAGCAATTACCTTACCATGTTGCATCAGAACACATCCTAACCCGACACTCGAAGCATCACAATACACTGCATAACCCTCTGACCCATCTGGCAAAGATAATACTGGTGCTGAGGTCAACCTGTTCTTCAACTCCTGAAAACTCTACTCATATGCTTCAGTCTAGTGAAATTTGGCTGCTTTATGAGTTGACTTAGTCAATAGTGCTGATAAAGTGGAAAACCCCTCTAAAAATCTTCTATAATATCCGGCTAACCCTAGAAAACTACGTATCTTAGTCGGAGTTGTCGGTCTAGGACATGTCTTTACAACCTTGATCTTTTGCGAGTCTACCTGGATATCAGCTTCTGACACAACATGACCCAGGAAAGCCACTGAATTCATCCAAAACTCACATTTAGAAAATTTTGCATATAGCTGGCGATTTCTGAGAATCTGGAGCACTGTTCGTAAATGATCCCGATGTTCTGCTTCTGAACGGGAACATACCAGAATATCATCAATAAATACTATCACAAACAAGTTCAGGTACGTCCTGAAGATGTTGTTCATCAAGTCCATAAACATTGTTGGTGCATTCGTCAATCCAAAGGACATGACTAAGAATTCAAAGTCGCCATACCTGGTCCTGAAAGCGGTTTTTGGAATATCTCTCTCTCAAACTCGAACCTGATGATACCTAGATCTTAAGTCAATTTTTGAGAAGCACTTTTCCCCCCTGTAACTAGTCTAACAAGTCGTCTATCCTGGGAAACGGGTACTTATTCTTGATAGTGACTTTATTCAACTACCAATAGTCTATACACATGCGGAGGGATCCATCCTTCTTTCTTACAAATAGAACTGGTGCTCCCCACGGTGAAGTACTCGGCCTGATGAAGCCCTTATCTCACAGGTCTTTCAACTGTTCCTTCAATTCTCTGAGATCAGCAGGAGCCATTCGGTATGAAGAAATAGATATAGGTTGAGTATGTGGTAATAAGTCAACTGCAAAATCGATATCCTGTTCCGGGGTAATACCAGGAAGTTCATCCGGGAATACATTTGGAAATTCATTAACTACTGGGACAGATTGAAGAGTCGGATATTTTTCTCGAACATCCTGAACTCTGACAATATGATAAATACATCCCTTCGCTATCAATTTTCTCTCCCGAAGATAGGAAATAAACCTACCATTTGGTGTGGATGAACTACCTTTCCACTCCCGTACTACCTCCCCGTGAAAGTGGAATCAGACAGTCTTGATCCAACTTTCTACATTGGCATAACATGGTGCTAGCCAATCCATACCTATAATTGCATCAAAGTCGATCATCTCTAATTCTACCAAATTTGCTAAAGTCTGGCGACTAACGACCCCTACTGTGCACCCCTGGTATACTCTTTTAGCTATGATGGAATCACCGATGGGTGTGGACACCATAAAAGGTCGCCAAAGCAATTTTGGCGTGATACCGAACTTCCGAGCCACTAATGAGGTGACATAAGACAAAGTGGAACCTGGATCTATCAAAACATAATGAGAATGAGAACAAATGTCCAGCATACCTGTCACAACATCCGGTGACGACTCCGACTCCTATCGTCTCGGTAAAGCATAAGTGCGATCCGGATCGGTGCCTGAGCTGGATGCCCCTGGTCTGCCTCGGCCCCTGCCAGCTGAAACTGAGGGTCTACGCCTAGCTGGAGATGCTGGGGAATGTGATCCTGCAGAAGATATGTCCTGTTGGTCCTGACCACTCTAACCCCTGGCTGTCTCTCATCATATGATCCTCTCGTCCACAAGTATAACACGCCGTAGAACCATACCTACAAGCTCCGAGATGACGGCGACTGCAAATAGTGCAAGGTGGCATAGTGAGTCTACTCTGTTGTTGTGGACCCAATGGTCGCGAACTCTCGCTGGTTCCTAACTATCCTCGACAACCAAGTCTTCCACCTTGCTACTGCTGTGAAAGTGGGGGTCTGGGTGGTCTGTTTGACAGTCGTGGCCTGGGTCCACCCTGAGACTCTACCTGAGTATCACTAGGTCTAGCCCTGCGGTGCTGCTCCTGGCTTCCCCTTTCTATCCTTGGTTGTCGCTGCCTGATCCCTTCTATATTCTAAGCAAATGCCTGGATACAGGCGATATCCATGTCCTCTCGTAGAGTAGCCGTAACACAGGTCTCCATATACTCTAGAAGTAGCCCTATAATGAACCGATGCACCCTAGATGGAATGGTGTCAACGAAAGCTGGTGCATATCGGGACAAGGAGTCGACTCTCGTAGCATACTCCTGAACACTCATCGAGCCCTGCTCCAGGTACAAGAATTGATCATCCCGGGCCTATCGGATTTCCCGTAGCAGATAATGATCTAGGAAGTCGTCTGAAAAGCTGGACCAAGTCAGGGGGGAACATCTCTACCTTGGGACCTCTCCCAACTCTCGTACCATAATATTGCTATGTCCCGTATCCGAAATACCGCCAACTCAACCGACTCCGCAGGCATGGCATGAATTACCTTGAAGATCCGCTACAACTAGTCCAAGAAGTCCTGAGGGTCCTCATCTCAATCCATCCCTGTGAAATGCGAGGGACTCAGAGCGAGGAACTCTCGGACCCTCGAACTACCCGGTCCTGCCAAAGACTCAGCAACCACGGGCGCCACTGGCTGTCGCTGCACAACCATCATCTGAGCTATCATGAAAATAACACTCATGACCTCCTAGTTCGAGGGCATCGGGATAGAAACTGCTGGAGGCGGTGCCGACACATCTGCCGCTCTAGGCGGCTCTTGGCCTGGCGGAGAAGACTGGGGAGACCGAGATGAAGTCTCCCTATCTCCCTCAGATCGGGCTGACTCTGACTGAGGCACCCTGCTAGTGCCTTCCCCTACTACGGTATCTAACTCCCTGCCAGTCGCGGTCCGTCATGCGTCCGACATTTCTCTATAGAAAAGCAGATTATAATAAACTTAGGGACTCATTTCTATACATAATAGCTCTATAACACATTTGGAAGAGAAAGAAGAGTAACCATCCTAACATGCCTCACAGCCTCCTGCCTATAGTATGTGGTGCACAACACATACATAGACAAGACTCTACTTAGCACGGCTTGCAGACTACCTGGGATACGACTTGCTCTGATACTAAGTTTGTCATGCCCCACCTTGGTAGGCATGACTGACACTCGGTGCCCTACTAGGATCTGAACTGACTTAACTAGGCCTGTGCACTACTGGTGCAGGCCTACTCCAAAATTCAAGAAAACAACGGGTTATATCTCGGCTATAAATACAACCTCTGGCCGACAAGGCCCTATAACCACCTGTACCGGAAAACAACTAACCAAAAATAGGCAATAACAGGGGATCCTATATGGGCCGACAAGACCACCATGATATCTAGTTATGACTGAAAAGTAAATCCGGTGCTAAACTAAGCTATGGACGACAAGGATGCTAATTGAAAGCTAAACAAGGCCCCACACAGCAAACACATAAACTAAAATACGTATGGGCCCCACACGGCTACAAACAGCTGACCACAGAGAAATAGAAATAATCTGCAAGCCTCTAAGAGTAATATGATGGCCGGGACAGTGCCTCGGCCTACCCAAAACTGTACAATCAAAAGAAGTAAACCTTCTATCTACAAGCTCCGAAGGAGAGGAGCCGACTTTTCTGACAATCTTGGCTGAAGGCTAAGAGGGGCCTGCTCCTCGTCTATCCATACCTGCAGGCAAGTAATGCAGCGCCCCAGAAAGGGCGTCAGTATAATATGTACCGAATATGTAAGGAAATAATTATAAATAACTAAAATAATGAAATGAAACTAAGAATATTGAAATGGAGGGATATATATCATACTTTAATAGTTGAGATTTCTATCATCTAATTTATCAGTAACTAAAGCAAACAAGAACCTTACCTGGCCCCCATAAGCCGGAAGGTACATCCAACACAAAATAACCCACTTGGGGCTCCCATAAGCCATGGTGGGTACACTTCAATCTATATATCCCTAATAAGGTCATACGACGTCATCTAATAACTATAGCTATCCTACCGTCCCCTAGGTATGCAACTGAGCCTGCTTGACCCCTGAACTATAGTTGTGCCTAATTCTAGTGGACTCCTACTATCTGTACCCCGGGTATCAAACTTGACGGGGTGTGCCGATATGGCATAAGAGTAGTCCAGCCATGGAATGGACTGTATGAGGACCTCGGACCTCATCTTTGTCCCTCACGGATGGTATACCGCTCCTCGGAGCGACGTCATCTAGCCCCTCGTGGGCGTCGACATAGCTAGTAACCCTGTGGTTGGTTATGGAAGGCTATATAGGGCATAGTCGATCCCAAACTAAACATGGAATACTGGTCTCAGCTAATAACAACAGCTAATCACAATTCATATATTGCTGGCTCTTTTACTAGGATTTATACTAAGCTACAATACTGAAGAATTTAACTTGCCGAAAGAATATGCCTTAACATACCTGGATTGGTGATTTCTGCTTAACTGGCGAGTATCAGATTATAATCAACATCTCTTCTCAATTGAAATCGTTCTACTGGGAGAATGAAACTAGTTTCAGTACTAAATTCGGCAAAAATGATAACTTTATATATAAATATTAACTATATTTCAACTCGACGAAACTCAACTGAAAACATGTAATTTCTCAAAAGTCCATAAGGGAGAAATGCTTGCTTGAAGCCTGTGATCATATAAAAATAATTTTGGAGCAATTCCAATAACTTTGGCTCAGCGGGGTTACGATTTGCCGGGTGAATTTCGCGAGAATAACTCCGTTGTAATGCTCCCTGCAACCTTATACTTTGATACCCGAAGTTAATTTGAATTCGGGAAGCGTTTCGTAGCATAAATGGAGGGAAATCTATCAATTTGTTCGTCCTTCTCTTCGGCTGGCCGAATATAAACATGTATATAACCAATATAATAAAGGGAGGACCTATATATACTTGGGCGGTGGACTGGGGGTCCGTGCCACGGACCCTAACATACCGGCTTATGGACGTGCCACAGAGTCCATTGCGGAGGGAGGGGGTCCGTGCCACACTGCCCCTGTCACGGCCTGCACCATCCTTCTCCCACGCGATCTCGATTCCATGCTCGTTCGACCTTTTTCCGGGTGCTTTCTCATACGTGTTGCACTCTGAAACTCTTAACCAACGTATGAATAGGCCGACTAACGTTAGAAACTTACAGAGTATAACATGGGGAAACGCGATCACTAAAAGTTTGGCTAACGGTGGGACTGAGCCTGAATATCTGAGCCTGTATCATGAAATGATACAGCATAGAGTATGCGATCAGTACGTGGAATGTACCGAGTATGCAAGGCAAGTAAAAATGCTAAGTAAATAAGTAAAATCAGTGATCATGCATAACATAGAACATTTCGTCATAAGAGACTGAGAATAGGGCTTGCATGCTATTATCTAAAAACATGATTCATACATAACTGAATATCATAACTGAATTGAATGACCCAAAGCTAAAACTGATTATTCATAAGTAAAACTAAATATTGGGTCAAACTTGCTGAAAACATAATATCATGACTGATGAACATGGATAACTAAAATCATGAGGAATAATGGGAGACTCGTCTTATAACCGACATTACCACAATAGAGCTTATGTGGTACCGACAATTACACTCAAGTGGGCAGAGCCATGAAAAACCTTGCTAGGGCTAAGGAAGCTACCATGATATCAATATCAAACTGAAGGCCCATTTGGGGCAGGAGAGTATTTGTACAAACATGAGTGGCTAAAACCCTTCCTCTAGGGTTGAGGCCACATGATATGATTGTAAATGCATGAATTCATCTTTGGTTTGAGTTGTTAGTTGTGTTTTGTCTTACATTCTTCCTAATTGTTGTTTTTATGCTTGATCACCATGAAATCAAACTTGTTAAGCTTAGGTAAGAGCTCGAAAGAGTAACCTAGACTAGAACACAAGAATGTAGGGAGCAAGTTCTTATCTTTACGATAAGATTCGCGGTTAGGATAAAAACTATACCTAATTTGCCTTGCTTGGTTAATAAAATGGGATGATAGCAAGACATCGATTTAGAATTGTCACATCACCTCTCATGGAAGTAGTTGTGAAGTTAAGTAAGGTTAAATGATTAGAGGTACGAAAGTCCATAATCAAGGGCACAAACCCCGTAAACCACATCCACATAGTCAAAATTGCTCACGAATTAGGACATTACATCCCCACTCAACGATGTAGGTGTGAGACTGGTTTGTTGTGTTTAGAGGCTCGAAAGACCATGAACACCACATTTTAACTATGTGAGACAATAACTGACATTTTCATACTCAAACCATTGTGAATTGTAGCATTGCATGATTATCAGGCCTTAACTCTAGTTGCTTCTTGTATTATTTCTCGATTGTTTTGTGATCACCTTTAGATTTAATTATAAATTTTCCAAAAACACTCAACACTTGTAAAGATTAAATTAACACTTGAACTTGAATATTCGCTGATTTAGTCCAGTCCCTGTAGGTTTGACATCCGACTATTCAAGAGTCACTAAATTACTTGTACGACTGCGTAAGTTTGTGCGTGCGCTAGGGCGCAATAAGTTTTTGGTTCCGTTACCGAGGACTAGTGAAATTGGTGAATTTCTTAATTTTTTTGTTGATGTAGAATTTTCTTAGTGTTGAAACAAAAATTTATTTGGTAGATTCTGTTATTTTTATCTTTTTTAGCTTGATACCCTTGTTGACATAACATCATGGAGTACAAGTGGGTTGAATGGTGGATACTCCTATGTCAATGATTTTTGTTTGAATTGTAGAGGACCCCACTTGTGGCAACATTGCACGACTTGCAGTATATGTGGTGGTCAGGATGGCCATTGGAATGGTTGTCCAAATTCATATTCCTCTACTCCAAGCCCCTACTATGATCTTTCTGTTGTTTTTGATGAGTACATGAATGATGTAGAGGAGGACTTAGAACACCAAGCTCAGATAGAAAATATGTTAAAACAGGTCCTTGAACAGACATAAGTGATGAGGGAGCAGATTGAAGTATTGGGAGTTCAGACCAAGGAAAATGGAGAGGCCTTAGAAATGATAAGCGCCAAGTTCACAGAGACGATGGCTGAGGCTGAAGCTAGCTTTGATTTGCAAGTGACGGTCTTAGCCAATACTTAAGAGGGACTGCAAGGAGAAGAAAAGGGTGAGTTCTTAGAACAAGCTCAACAGTTAGAAGCTCCTGAGAGTCTCCGTGATAGTATCACACATATGGCCAATCCATTCATGAAAGCAGAGATAGAGTTCCAACCATTTGACATTCATGTGGAGTCAGATGTTGATGTGGAGAAGGTGTACAAAAGTAAGGAGGTCAAGCATAATGCAATTTCAGAGTTGAGGTGTATTGTACCCTACTCGAAGCAGTCCTCGACATTAAGTTTGGTTGACAACCTAGAAATAGAGTCTTCCAAGCTTGTAGAGAAAGGTCTAGAGGAGGAATAAGCCCCGGATGTTCTGAATTTGCTGATTTCGAGAGACAAAATGACTTCACTTATATAAGGGCTAATAAGTGCCAGAGGCGAAATCTACTGCTTGGTCCTTTCATTTTTTCACCACCACCCCTGGAGGATAAAAGGAAACTGGAGAAGAAATTAGGGGTGAGATTCATATCCTCAAAGTGGAGGGAAAAGTGGTGAAACTTGATGCATCATTTCATGACATAAAATAAGGCGCTGCTTGGGAGGCAACCCAAGAGTACCACAGGTACACTTTCTTTTCAGTTTGTTTGTAATTTTGGTTATTTTTCACTTATTGTTGTTTGTTTTAGTTTTTAAGCATAGATTCTGGGGAAGTCTGAGTACCCATGAGAGTGAAAGCTAAGGAGCATGACAAAAAGATGAGTATGGGGTCGATGACTCACGTGTTCAAAAATAGAGAAAAACATGTTGTTAACTAGGCCTAGAGGCCTCAGGAAGTATCTCTCACCCTTGTTTTAATTGTAATTAATGCTTTGGGGACATAGCATATTTTAAGTGTGCGGTGAGGGAAATTTCATAATTTTGTTCTAAGTTATTTTGGGTGAATTTGGTGCTGGGTATAATGTTTTTGTTGAAAAACACAGTTCACCCACCCTTTGGTTTTTCTTTTCGGTTCTTTTCCAAAGGGGGGCACTTTGAATCGAGAAATAAAAATTTTCATTTGTTTGTATATAACTTTTCAGTCATAGTTAGGGACTTTTCCCGACGATGGATGGATGACAACCGTCTTGAGGGAAAAGTAGTCAATAGGTGTTGTGTTAGAACCCTGAGTTGATTGATAGTTTGATGTTCTTGTTATGTGTTGTACATGATTGTAAGATGCAAGTGATTTTAATTGATAAACATGTTAACCAGTTGTATAACTTTGGTTGAGACACCTAGGCTCTTGAATGTGACTCTATATGCTTAAAGCTTAATTTTGAATTCTTGTGATTAGCTGAGTTAAGAGTCTACTTAATCTGTCTTGAATTGAGCATGTGCTGTGAGTGTAAGATTTTTGAATATTCCATGCTATTGTGTAGTGTCTAGAACTTACCTGATGTGTATACAAAACAAAATGAGGGATGTCGATTGTAGGAGATGATTTAGGCATTTCTTTGAATGAGCCTAATTTTTATCCCTCGCTTTACCTACCTTGAATGTCTGATCCTAGTTAGCCCCATTGAGCCTTAAGCCTAACATAAGCTTAATCCTTTTCTTTCAATAGCCTTAAAGTTGATCAAGAACTCCTAAGCACTTAACTGAAAAATCTAAAAGAGTAAAAGACTGAGAATCATGAAAAAGAAGGAAAAATAACGGTTGTGGGAGTTGAGGAAAAGATTAGAGGTGCACTTGTTTTGAAAATTCTTGAGTATTGGTAGGGAGTAAGAGAACAAAAGAATGAAAGTTGCTTAAGTACTCCTTACTAATAAGCTAAGTGTGCTTAAATAAATGGGGAAACAAAAGAGGAAATTTATGAGTGAACAAAATAAAGGTGAAGTAAGAGAAGAGATGTCCGTAATGAAAGTGTGATGTATTAAAAGCGCTTGGGGAAGATAGCCACTATTACTTGCCAGAATAGTACCTACCCGTCCCTCAGCTTACATTTCAACCTGACAAGTCCTACTTGATCTTACTTTCAAATATTCATAAATTAGCGGAGTAATACACTAAAGGCAAGCGTATGGGTCAATACATGATGCATGTGAATTCTTTGTGAGAGTGAGATGAATTCTTATTCATATACTCATACATGTTATAATTGGAAAACTGGCAAGTGAAAAATGGGTATCTCTCTTGTTGTGAGGGCACATGTTTGAGGAAAGATAACATTCATGTTGGACTTCTTGATTGACTAATGGGCATGAGTTTGCTGTGGTTGTAGAGTCGATTTTTGAGGCTAGGAGGTCTTAACTTGGTTGTATTGGATTTGAATTGTGTTATATATTATATATAACATGCTTAATTTGAACTTGTCATCTAAATCAGTCATTGTAACCTTAATTTGAGTTGTCTTGCATCAATTGGTAATTGTGAGTCTTCCTTGTGCATGAGATGTAAATGATTTATTCGAGGACGAACAAGGCTTTAAGTGTGGGGTAGTGATCTTGGGCATATTTACATTCCCAAATACTATTTTATACCCATGTTGAACCTTAATTTAAGAATAATCTCATGTATTTTGTGTAATTTGTGGCCATGGGCTAACAAATATGATTAGCTCTCTTTGTAGGTTGAAATTGCCAATGTATGGAGCTCAATGTGAAGATAATGGTCCTAATCTTGAAGATAAATGTCAAGGGACAGATTATGGATGATGAGACAAGCTAAAAAGGACATTTGGAGTCAACTCAGTGCCACGGAGAAGCATTGGGGCGTTCAATAACGTACCACGGGGCGAAGAATTAATTTATATGAGCAGGGGCTGCCAAACAGTGAGCATCTGCAGCAGCAAAGTGTCACGAAGGAAAATCTCCGCGATAGCCAGCGTATCACGGAGGCGAATCTCCGCGATAGCCAGCATGACACGGAGCTGTTTCACCACAGGCCAAAATTTGCATTTTCCCAACTTATTATAAATTGAACCCTTAGCTTCTAATTTCATTATCACGAAATATTTTGAGAACAACGAAAAGGAGCAAAGGGAGAAAGGAGCAACTCTACCTAGGGTTCACTAATTTTCATTCTCTTTTAACTACTTTTGTAAGTACACTATTTTAATGATATTTTTGAGTATTTGTACGAACATGAGTGGCTAAAACCCTTCCTCTAGGGTTGAGGCCACATGATATGATTGTAAATGTATGAATTCGTCTTTGGTTTGAGTTATTAGTTGTGTTTTGTCTTAAATTCTTCCTAATTATTGTTTTTATGCTTGATCACCATGAAAACAAACTTGTTAAGCTTAGGTAAAAGCTCAAAAGAGTAACCCTAGGCTAGGACAGAAGAATGTAGGGAGCAAGTTTTATCTTTATGATAGGATTCGCGGTTAGGATAGAAACTATACCTAATTTTCCTTGCTTGGTTAATAAAATGGGATGATAGCAAGACACCGATTTAGAATTGTGACATCACCGCTCGTAGAAGTAGTTGTGAAGCTAAGTCAGGTTAAATGATTAGAGGTATGAAAGTCCATAATCAAGGGCGCAAACCCCGTAAACCACATCCACGTAGTCAAAATTGCTCACGAATTAGGATGTCACATCTCCTCTCAACGATGTAGGTGTGAGACTAGTTTGTTGTGTTTAGAGGCTTGAAAACCATGAAC
Source organism: Datura stramonium (assembly GCA_018107945.1). Classification (NCBI taxonomy): domain Eukaryota; kingdom Viridiplantae; phylum Streptophyta; class Magnoliopsida; order Solanales; family Solanaceae; genus Datura; species Datura stramonium. The sequence goes on along the minus strand of JACEIK010009862.1, from coordinate 33,605 downwards.
ACCGCATTTTAAATATGTGAGACAATAACTGACATTTTCATACTCAAACCATTCTGAATTGTAGCATTGCATGATTATTAGTCCTTAACTCTAGTTGCTTCTTGTATTGTTTCTCGATTGTTTTGTGATCACCTTTAGATTTAATTATAAATTTTCCAAAACTTCTGCATCAACACTTGTGAAGATTAAATTAACACTTGAACTTGAATATTCGCTGATTTAGTCCAGTCCATGTGGGTTTGACATCCAGCTCTTCAAGAGTCACTATATTACTTGTACGACCGCATATGCTTGCACGTGCGCTGGGGCGCAACATCAAGTTTGTCACAACCTGAACATGAGCATGGATCAAGACATGGGACAAGGAGACCTGAGAGACCCCAAGTTGATCCATGGCATGAACATGCTTCTAACTCAATCAAATAAAGTGGAAATCTTAACATAATAAACATAGTGGAAGCCTAAGCATAACATACAATCTGAAAATACAACACGAGTTTGAAACTTAATACTATCTATTGTCTGAAAAGCTTTTAAGTCTGATGAGTTGATGGGACAAGACCCCAACTAACTCTCTAAGCCTGAAAACTACAAATACCAAGATAACTGGTAATGAATGGTCCTCGGAAGATGAGGACTCACCAATAGAGACTGGATGCTAACTCTGAAAGCTGCCTAGTGGTGGGGCTGAGTCTGAAGATCGGAGCATGTATCATAAAATGATACAACATAGAGTATACAATCAGTA
>JACEIK010009862.1:16873-31785 GCA_018107945.1 Datura stramonium | reverse complement strand
TTGATTCTACCACTTTTCTAATTGCCCAATGAAGAATTGAAGAGAAACTTGTAGAAAACCTAAGCTTGATCACCTTCTAAGCCTTCAACTTGCATGCATGAATGTGATGAGCCTAGAATGAACTTACCCCTCATAAAACTACCTATTTCGAGCTTAAAAAGACGTAGTTTAGGATCCTAGGGCTTAGAAATTTTGAAAATACCCTTAATGAAAATCCTAGAAAAACTGAACTGCCAGTGACAACGGACGTCAGTACGATCCGTTGTTACCACATGTTGCTACTCCCTGAATCTAGGTCTCTGATCCCTCACCACGACTGGACAAGATGAGTCATTCCTAGCTCAAATGACTCGTTGCTGCCAGTCGTCATCACCACTTCCTTAACCTGGGATCCCTTTAAACGACTGCTGACCACGACCCATTATTACCTGCAACAGGTTGTGCTACGACTCGTTACTTCCTCCTTGACCAAGGACCAGTCTCACAATGACCCCATCCAACAACTCGTAACATCGATCAAAGGTTCGTTCCTGGACCTGTTACTTCCAACTCCAAACCTGTAGTACCTCACCACGGACACATCCTGTGGATCGTTAGTGGCACCAACGACCCGTACCATGACCCATTCTGAGAACATTTTCAAGTTTTTTGCCATTGTTTATTTTTAAATTTCGGGTCTAGTCTTGGGCACTTCCGGGGTATTATAATATAAAAAAGCTATAGGGTGTTTAGGAATGGTTACCTTTCTTTATCTCTTAGAATTGTGCAAATAGAGCCAAGTCATAGGAATATGAATCTAACTCGTGCTTAATGATGTTGTTATATCCATGCCTGTTAGGTTGAATACCACTAGCGGATGGGCCAATGTGGATGCAGGAGAATGCACTAGTCATGCCCTGCATGGTCAGGGAGTTGGGCATGAACCTAGGGTGAATCATTAGCATCATTCGCACATCCTGTGGTGCCCGAGATAGAGGGAGCGAGAAGGGATCCAGTGACCCCTGTTCCTCATATCCACTCACACTTGAAGGAAAAGTTACAGGGGACCCAATACCACTAGTTCCCCCTTATGGCGAGCAGATCTAGATATTGGAAAGGCAATCCAGTTGTTAATACAGAGAGTAGTCTTACAGTAACAACAAATGGCTAGATCTTCTGATAACTCCAGAAGTTCTAGAGTTCAAGAATTTGTTAGCTTGAATCCTCTTATATTTATGGATTCTAACCTGAAAGAGGATCCTCGAGAGTTCATTGATCAACTTTACATGATATTTTAAGTCATGCATACCTCAGAAATAGAAGTAGTGGTGTTGGCATCTTTTGGACTATGAGATGTTGCTATTTTATGGTATGAGGCTTGGGAGAAGTCCAAGGGATTAGATGTGCCTCTACTTGAATGGGAGGAATTTTTAGTAGCTTTTTTAAATCTTAATCTTTCCTAAGAAGCTAGACAAGCTAGAGTTGATTAGTTCTTGACTCTCAGATACAGAAGCATGAGTGTTCGAGAATACAGTCTCAGGTTTGACTCTCTAGCCAGATATGCTCCTTCTATTGTGGACACAATGTAGGATAGAGTTCACCATTTTGTGAATTGTTTAGGGCTACATTTGATTAGATATTACACTATATCCTCCTTGAATGACAGTATGAATATTTCCTGAATCTAGGTAATTGCTCCAAATCTAGAAAAAATCTCAAGCATCAGTTTTGGGATAATAAGAATAGAGAAAGAGAGTAGGACAAGAGGGCTAGATCTTTAGGGTCTTATGGAGGATCCTAGGGTGATTTTAGGCCCCAATCTACTCAACGACCACCATATTCTGCCAATAATGTTCAAGTCCAATTATAGAGACCCAAATACAGTTACTATGCTCATTTCGGGCCAGTTCAAGATTTAGGAGCACCTAGCTCCATTTTCCAAGAGAAATTCGATTAGATAAGGCCATCTCATACATCTTTTAATTAGAGTAGAAGAACACATCATGTACCTTTCCTTTAGGGTATAGATGTGTTTTACCAATATGGGTTTCTAAGGTGTATGATGTGGCATTAACATAATGGAGGTACAAGTGGCACGACACAACCATTAGGGTCGATAATAGTTTCTTTTTATAGTGTTTGTCTTTTAGGGACTGGTCCTCAAATATCTGTAAGTGTATAAAGAGGTAGAAAAAGAGGAGCATCTAGTTTAGGTAGTGGTCTAAACCACTTCTATGCTTTAGTAGGCTGTCAAGACTCTTAGGCATCCCATATATTATTATAGGTATATTATCTATTTTATCACATGATGTATATGCACTAATAGATAAAAGGCTACATTTTCATAAATTACTCCCTATATTGCGGAGAAATTTAGGGTAGAACCAGAAGAGTTGTGGAAACCATTTGTAGTGTCAACTCTAGTTAGTGAGTCAGTTATAGCAAGGTGGGTCTATCACAATACCATTACAGTAAGTGGCAGAGATACTACGATAGATATAATTGAGATCTAAATGGTTGAATTTAATCTTATTAATTGTGAGCATGGATTGGCTATCCGCTTTTATGCCACTATTAACTGTCGAGCTAAGGTTGAATGATTTCAATTCTCAGGTGAGCCAGTCCTGCAGTGGAAGGGTAATCTTGTGATGCTTGTGAGTAGATCTATTTCCAAATTTAATGCTAGGAAGTTAATTTCAAAAGCGAGTTTATATCACTTCTTCTGGGTAAGGGATTTTGATTCTGAACAGGAGGCACTGACTCTTAAATCTGTGCTAATTATAAACAACTATCCTGAAGTGTTCCCTGAGGAACTTCCTAGACTTCCACCAGACAGAGTAATAGATTTAGATATCGATGCTAATCTTAATACCTAACCTTTATCTATTCCATCCTATAGGATGTTCATAGCAGAATTGAAAGAGCTGAAAGAACAATTGAAAGATCTTCTTGACAACGGTTTTATCTGATCTAGTTTATCCCCATAGGGAGTGCCCATATTATTTTTAGGAAAGAAAGATGGATCATTACAAATGTGTATAGATTACGAACAACTGAATAAAGTCAATATAAAGAACAAATATCCACTCCTAGAATTGAAAACTTATTTGACCAATTGCAGGGGGCCAAATGTTTTCCAAAAATTGATTTGAGGTTCGGAGGCCATCAATTGAAGATCAGGGAAGTAGATAATCCAAAGACAACTTTCCCAACTAAATACTCACAATTTGAATTTCTTGTCATGTCCTTTGTCTTAACAAATGCTCCAACAACTTTTATGGATCTTATGAATAAGGTGCTTAAAACCTTTCTTGTTCTATTTGTAATTTTGTTTATAGATGACATTCTTATATGTTCACAAAGTGAAGAAGATCATGCAAGCCATCTCAGGGTAATATTACAAACACTCCAATATCACCAACTATATGTCAAATTCTCCAAGTGTGAGTCCTGGTTGGGTTTCATAGCATTTCTTAGGAATTTGATCTCCAGTGAAGGTATTAGCGCCGATTTATAGAAAATAGAAGTGGTGAAGAGTTGGCCTAAACAAAATTCTTAGTTTCTTAGGCCTAGCAGGCTACTATCGAAGGATTTTAGAAGGATTTTCTTCTTTATTTGCACCATTGGATAAATTAACTCATAAAGCAGCTAAATTTAATTGGTTAGAAGCGTGTGAGCAAAGCTTTCAAGAATTGAAGGATGGGCTTAGGTCAACACCTGTATTGACTCTTCTAAAAGTAGTAGAAGGGTATGTTGTATACTGTGATGCTTCAAAGATTGCCATAGTCTATATTTTGATGCAACTTGGAAAGCTTATTGCGTATGCCTTGAGATAGTTGAGAAAATACGAGCAAAATTATCTGACTCATGATCTTAACTTAGCAGTTTTGGTTTTTGCCTTAAAGATATGGCGTTATCATTTATATGGGTTTTATGTTAACATATTCACATGTCATAAAAGTCTTTAGTATATCTTTAAGTAACGAGAGCTGACTTTGAGCAAAAGAAGATGACTTGATTTGTTAAAAGATTATGATATTAATATTTTATACCATCCAGGTAAAGCTAATATAGTAACAAATGCTTTAGTCACAAATCTATGGGTAGCTTGAAGCATATACAGTCAGGCAAGATAGAGACGACTATAGAGTTACATTAGTTAGCCAGTTTGAGAGTTCGACTCCTAGATCCAAATGATTGAGGAGTTTTTATTCATAATACGATAGAATCATCACTTATATCAAAATTATAGGAATGATAGTACGATGATCTAGAATTAGCAGAATTGAAGGATAGAATTGCACAACAAAAGAATCCTATATTGAGGCTTAGAGTTACTAGATGTAGGGAGACTATGGAATGAATTACAATAGAAGTTTAGCACTCCTTATATTCAATTCACCAGGAACTACAAAGATGTATCACAACCTCAAAGAGATCTATTGGTGGAATAAGATGAAAAGAGATATTGCAGAATTTATGAGTCAATGGCTATTGTCAAAAAGTAAAAATAGGGCATAAAAAACCCAAAGGATTAACTCAAATTATAGATATTGCAATATGAAAATGGGAAGTGACTAATATGAATTTTATTATAGGTTTGCCTCGCACTAGTCAGAAGTATGACTCTATATGGGTGATAGTAGACAGGCTTACAAAGTTCGCCCACTTTCTTCTCATTAAGACTACTTGTACAACTCAATATTATGCTAAATTCTATATTAAAAAATAGTATGACTTCATGGTGTACCAGTTTCTATTATCTCACACAGGGGTGCTTAGTTTATTGCATACTTCTAGAGGTCTTTCTAGTGAGGTTTAGGTACTCAGGTGAATCTCACTACAATATTTCATCCCTAGACCAACGGTCAAGCTAAGCATACTATTTAGATGCTCGAATACATATTACGGGCATGTGTGATGGACTACAAAGGAAGTTGGAGTGATCATTTACCCCTTATTGAATTTATACAAAATAATAGCTATCTCGCCAGTATTCAAATGGCTCCTTATGAGGCTTTATATGGGTGGAAGTTTAGGTATCCAATTAGCTATTTGAAGTCAGGGAAGCTTAATTATTAGGACTTAATTTGTTTCATCAGGTCGGAGAGAAAGTAAAATTGATAAAAGAACAACTGCTAGCAGCGTAGAGCAGGCAAAAGATTCATATATGCGATGTTGTGAGTTAGGGTTTAATATTGATGATTGGGTGTTCCTAAAAGTTTCATCAATTGAAGGCATTAAGATATTTTGTTAGAAAGTCAAGAATAGTCCAAGATATATTGGCTCATATAGAATCCTTCAAAAGATATGTCAAGTAGCCTACAAATTTGAGTTGCCTTCAAATTTGAAGTAGTCCATATATGTAAATGTTATAGAAATATATAGGAGATCCCTATTGTATTACCCCAGAAGAAGATGTGCATAATAGAAGATTTATCTTAAGAAGAGATTCGTATCGCTATTCTTGATTGTCAAAGTCGAAAGTTGAGAACCAAAAAGATAGCCTCTGTGAAAAATGCTTTATAGGAATAATAACATTGAAGAAATGACGTGGAAAGTTGAAGAGGAGATGAAAGTTAGATATGCCCTTTGTCTTCGAGCTAATAAGGTAAAAAAAGATTTAGAAGAACAAGTTCAAAAGTTTGAGGAAGTATGGTAAGTCACTTTGTCCAAATTTTGTATTTCAAATTACACTATGATACAATTATTTTGGTTGTTAAGTTTATCTAGATATTGTTGTATTGCCCTCCGAGGCATATAGGTAGGGTTTTATTGTGTTTCAGGTTCTTAGATAGAAAAAAGTTATAGAGGAAACTCTATCAGAATTTTGAGAAATCCAACGAGTTAAGTTTAATATAAATTTCCCTTATTTGAGGATGAATGATCCTAAGGAGAGAAGCATCCTTTGGCCTTAGAAATTTCGTCTTTGACTAACAAATTTGTGAGACTTGACATTTCTGAACCCGGGAGTATTCTTGATTATATTAACGCTCGATCTATGTTATTAGAAAAAATCAAGACTCAACAGTTTGGGGATGAGAAGTTGAGGTTGATTCAAGACAAGGTGTTGAAAGATAAGGCTAAAGAGGCAATTTTAGATCCATAAGGGGTTTTGGGGATCAATGGTCGTATTTTTGTTCCAAAGGTGGGTGATTTGACAAGATTGTTATGGAGGAGGCTTACAGTTCCAAGTATTCTATCCATCTAGAAGTATCAAAGATGTACCATGGGTTGAAGAAAAACTACTGGTGGTTTGGGATGAATAGGGACATAACAGAGTACGTGTCTCGATGCTTGAATTTCCAACAGGTGAAGTATGAAAAGTCAAAGGCTAGGTGGAATAACTTAGTGATGCCTATACTTATTATGACCTGAGCATAGGCCCCGGACATAACACATGACCTATAACCACAAATGGACCCAAGCTAACACATGGTACATGCATAACATAAGCATAATCATGCAACTAAGAGGAAACAATCATAAGATATGGCATATGTGGAAATCTAAGATATCATAAAATGTATCAACTGTGAAAACAAGTCAAAATTGTTGAGCATCTATACATCATAACCTAAAAGTGTCTAACATAAGATGAATTGATAGAACAAGTCCCCAACTAGCTCTACTAAGTATGTAATTGTAATGACAAAAGAGATATAAATCAAAACTGCCATCCTCGACTAATAAGGACTCACCAAGACTGAGTTGAAGCTTGGATGAGAGAGAATCTACCAGCTGAGACTGATCACCCAAACCTAATCATGAAACGATATATCACAAAAGTATGCAATCAGTAGTTTGAATGTACTAATTATTATAACACCAAAAAAATTCTTAAGACTAAATCCCAAACTTAGAAGGAAAACCAACAAGGAAACCAGAAAATCTTACCTCAGAACAACTCATCGAATGAGTCGTTGTCATGACCAATGACCCATCAGAAGAGTCATTTATGGATTTTGAACATTTTTCCTCAGGATCTAATGGGATGTAAAATGACTCGTTGGATGAAGTAACGAGTCGTAATGTCGCCCATTGTGACCAAGTCTAGAAACCTGTCAAACCCTTCCCCGAAATAACGAGCCAGATGATGAGTCATTGGAAGAGGTAACGACTCATCCTATTAAGTCATTAGATGAATCCATAAACTCCAATGACAATGGGTGGAAACAACGAACCATTGTTCTATTTAACGGTTCATTCTGTCCGCCTGTTGGGAGAAGTTCAGAGTTTGTTCAAAATTTGTCCAGTGACCACGACTAGGTTCAACAACCCATTGTTCTATCTAATGGGTCATCCTTTCTATCCATTGTTCGAAATCCAGAAATAAAATCTTTCAGACCCAGGACCAATGACTAGTCCCAATGAGTCGTGGTTACAACCAATAACTCATTGTGTGACCTATTAGATCCTGACAACAGTTTTTCAGACATTTTCTCCAGGGGAATTTTCGTAACTTTTCACTATTTTAGTTCCTAAAATATGTCGTATTGGGGTAAACTAGGGGGAATTTAGAGGGACTAGTCGATATTCCTCCCTCATTCCTCCCTCACCCTCTTAGAATTCCTCTGTAAGAACTCAGACAGGCATTTCAAGGCAAGAACTAGTGTTTCAACTTCCATCTAAGATTTTTGCGCTCCTTCTTTAGAGATTTATTCTACAGGTATGTGAGACTTCAATAGAGGCTCATTTCACCCTTGTGTCCCAAGAATTCAGTACCCCTAGCCTTGAAATTTTAGATTTCACAACCTAGGGCTTTCTTTTCCTTCTAATTGTTGAAATCCCCTACCTCTCTATGATGTTAGACTTTTATGTGTAGAAATATCATATATTCAAGTTAGCATATTTAATACTATCTTTGGTTTCATATGATATTAAATTTGTCTTGATGTTCTCATGAAATTGTAAAATGTTGCTTTACAATGTTTCTGATAATTTCAATATACCTAGTAACAGTGATAGTATCACTTATAAGTATGATATTCAGTACCCACAGTTATTAGGTCCTTTAGGATTTCAAGACACTTTCAGATAAGTAGTTTTGACTTAGCCTTAGGACACTAGTTTGATCTATCAGTACAGTTCAGTATTTATATATATACACACATCAATTGTGTGTCATTAGTTGGGAATAGTACTTAGCACTGAGCGGGCTGGGGTTCAACACACTCAAGTTTACAGAACTACGTACCACCATAGGATTTAACCCGAATGGTTTTATAATTAGTGATCACACAGTCTAGTCACTATACCCTGGCAAGGTACAGTGGGCCCTATCGATGGGGAGTAAATATCAAACGAACATCTAGCTCACATGGTTATATATCGGTTAACAAGAACTCTCACAGTACAGTCCAGTCATAGTCCAGTCCAGTTTCATAGATTGTAGATATGTTTATGACTTACATTTATAGATTTATCAGTTCTTATAGTATTTTTCTAAGATTTTTAGACTCTTTAATACTGATGATTTCAGACATGGTCATCGCATGTCATGTCAATCTAGTTTATGAATTATCAGCATTCTAATGTTCTATTTGACATATCACATAGTCAGTACATTCCAAGTACTGATTGCATACTCTCTATATGCTATATCATTTTATGATATAGGTTCAGGTACCCAGTCTCAGTATCGTAGTTAGGCATCATCCGACGATATCCAGCAACGTTCAATGGTGAGTCCTCATTTTCTGAGGATTGGAGCTATTTTCTTTTACTCAATTGTCTTATTTAGTTATAGATTTTGGAGTTATCTGGGGACTTGTCCCAACAGCTCATCAGTAGTAGTGGCTTTCAGATGGAGTATTAGTGTCTTAGTTAATGACTCAGAGTTTATTTAAACATTTCAGTTTTCAGTTTATTTCGATATTTACTTGTGGAATGTTTTTGGAAACTCAGTTAGCTTCTGCTCAGTTCTCCAATTATTTTGGATCATGTTAGTAATATGCTATACCGTGGGTTAGCTTAGGGTTACTTGTGATTCTAAGTACCATATTACGTCCAGGATGTAGACTAGGGTCGTGACAATTATGGAGGATAAGTAAAACTTGAGAGCAAGGATAACAAGCTAATAAGTCATGATAAGTCATGATCTTGATATAGTCATAACACATGAGCTATTCATCATAATATGAAGTATAATAACCCAAGGTTTGAAAAAAACAAAATCATAAAGCTCATCAATTGGAAATCATAAATAAAACTCATAAACTAATCAATGGGTCAAAAATACTATAAGTATTAACATCATGAAACATGAACATGAATAATCATGAAAAATATGAGGAACAGTGGGAGATTCTCATAACCAACATACTCCAAGAGAGCATCATAGAGCCCGAATTGTACCCCTGATCAGGAGGGTGTCCATAAATTTCCAAGGGTAAGAACCATGAAGGCGTGATATAACTCATGAGACAAGTAGCATAAGGGAGACATTCTCAACTAGAAAGGACCCCTTATTCTATGGTAGCACGTAGTTCTATGAATTGAGTGCATTGAACCCCGGCCTATCGGTGTTAATAATACTCCTAAAATCATACATAAAACATGGTTTTTACATGGTATAGTTTAAAATAACATGATGAATTCATAAACTGCTTGAGATATGTGAACTAGCCATGAAAACAATGTTGAAGATTTAGCCATGATACATAAGCTTGATATTCATGAGATTCATAAATACTTGAGAAAAATCATGCTAACTTGAAAGTAGAAAATCATGAGAGTTTTTCACAAAAATCATGTAATCATAATGATAAATCACAAGTAGAATCATGAGAGAATCAATTTCATAAGAGATCACAAAATTTTGCATAAATAGGATCTTACCCTAGAAATTCATAATTGGAGACTTGAAGGAATTAAAATCATGAAATTAGACATGAGATTGGGCTTGAAGATGGAAAATATTCTCCAATTATGATTCTACATACTTGGCTTGAAGAGTTCTTGACACTAGTTTGAGACACAAGAGAATTGGAGAAGATAAACCCTAGCTTATTGAGAATCCTTGAGAGCTTTTGATTTGAAATCTATGGTGTTAGGAGAGGAATGAGAGTTTAGGCTATGTAAAACCCTCTAATAAGCCCCTTAGGAATCCCTAAATGACCTAGTTTAGGAGTTAAAAGCATAAAAAGTTATAAAAATACCCTTGAGATATCGTCTGTAAATTGGACCCGTCAGTGACAATGAGTCACCCAACGACTCGTTATAGGATTTGACGACTCGTCAGTTCACCCGTCACTCCTCAAAACCACGCCGGTCATTCTCTAATTCTTACCTTTAGGTCCGTCAGAATGACCTACTTAACAAATTGTCACTTAAGCTAATGAATCACGGCCTAACTCATTGAGGCTAGGAAGAAAACATCAAATTTTGGAACTTGCTGCATGATGACTTGACTTCAAAACTTTCAGGTCACTTAAAAACTCATTTGACGAGTCGTTATGTGATTTTTGACTGGCTTCTGCTAGTTTTTTGCTTCATATCTAGAATATGATTTAAGGGAATTTTGTAGTATTACATTATCTCCCCCTTGGGAATATTAATCCTCAATTGGAGACTAATAGAGCTGAAAAGATAGGGAAAGAGCTGCAATCCATATATTGAGTGTTATAGACTGAATACTAATGAGTACCTGACTCCGAACTAACATACATATACTGAACTGAATTCATAAATCATATATGCATACTAAAAAAATGAGAGGAACTGAAAGGCATGAAATTCACATGAAATTGAGTAGAGTACTAAGGAATAAACTAGTACCTCATGTTGGAGCTGAGCTAGAAGGGAAGAGGTGAGGGTACTTGGCCATCATGTCTACTTTGTCTTCCCAACTAGCTTCCTCTACAAGCTAATTCCTCTAAGGGACTTTGACTGAAGCGACCTATTTATTCCTTAACTTCCAAACCTGATGGTCAAGAATCTCAATCCGAACCTCCTAATAATTGAGGCTATCCTCACCCCAATGCTCTCTATAGGTACAAATAGAGCTGGATCACTAACACACTTTTTCAACAAGGACACATGAAAAATTGGATGCACTGATGCTAACTCTACAGGCAGATCCAACTCATAAGCTATATTGCCAACATACCTCAGAATGCTATAAGGACCAACATATCAAGGACTGAGCTTCCCCTTCTTTCCAAATCTCAGCACCCCTTTCATGGGTGACACCTTCAGAAACACCCAATCATCAATTGCGAACTCAAGCTCTCTCCTTCTCACATCTGCATAGGATTTCTGATAACTCTGAGCTATTTTTAGCCTTTCTCTAATCAGCTGAACCTTCTCTATAGACTCATGAACTAAATTGGCCCTATAAATATAGCCTATCCTACCTCAAACCATCCAATAGGGATCTAAATCTTCGCCCGTAAAAAGCATCAAATGGAGCCATCTAAATGTTGGAGCGATAACTGTTATTATAGGAAAACTCAATGAGAGGCGAATGATCATCACAACTACCTTTGAAATCAACCATGCAAGCTCTCAACATGTCCTCTAAAGTCTGAATGGTCCGCTCAGCCTGACCATCTGTCTATGGATCAAAAGTTGTGCTAAGCTTAACCTGAGTACCAAGGCCCTTCTGAAACAACTCCCAAAACTACGAGGTGAACTGAGTACCCCTATATGAGATAATGTACATTGGAACTCCATAAACCTGGATAATCCCGATTGTAAAGTCTAGCATAATTCTCAACTGAATTCATGGTCTTAACTGGTAGGAAATATGCTAGCTTAATCATCGGGTCTACAATCACCCATATCGAATCATGTTGTCGGCTTGTACGAGGAAAACATATAATGAGGTTCATGTTTATCTTTTCCCAGTTCCAAGTAGGAATACTAATATCCTTCATCACACCTCTCAATCTCTGGTGCTCAATATTAACTTGTTGGCAATTCAGACACATAACCATAAATTCTGCAATATCCTTCTTCATGCTATTCCACCAATAGACTTTTCGTAGACCACAATACATCGTAGTGGCACCTGGGAATGACAAGAGCTGTGAGCCTCTCTCAACATCCTCTCTCTCAAGTCCACAATTGAACATATAGTCGACCCTGATATTGTGTACACCATCTCCCTTTTTGGAGAAAACCTCCACTCTCTAATTTCGGACCGCTTCCTTCAACTTAACTAAGATAGGATCCTTTTCCTGTTTTTCCTTAACTTCTGTCACCAATGAAGATTCTGAACTATTTTGAACAATGACACCACCATCCGCTGAATCTCTAAGGTGAACCCTTAAGCGAGCAAGCCTATGGACATATCTAACCCACTCCTTTTCCCATCTTCCACATGTGCCATGCTCCCCATGGACAACCTTCTAAGAGCGTCAGCCACTATATTTTCCTTCCTTGGATGATAAAAGAACACTCTGTCATATTATTTTGAGAAGCTCAAGCCATCTCCTTTGGCGCAAATTTAGGTCCTTCTTACTAAACACGTCCTTAAGGCTTTTATGGTCCGTGAACAAATCCACATGCATCCCACACAAATAATGCCTTAAAATCTTCAAGGTAAATACCACCGTTGCTAACTCAAGGTCATGTGTCAGGTAATTCCTCTCATGGGTCTTAAGATTTCTTGAAGCATACGTGATAACCTTATCATGATGCATTAACACACACCTAAGATCAACTCTAGAGGTATCACAATACACCACAAAGTCATCTGTGCCCTCTGGTAGGGTCAAGACTGGGGCTGAAGTGAGTCGAGCCTTTAACTCCTGAAAGTTGTTCTCACAAGCATCGGACCACTAAAATTTGAACTTCTTCTGAGTCAACCGGATCAAAGGTGAGGTAATGAATGAAAATCCCTCTATAAACCTCCTATAGTAACCAGCTAAACCCAAAACGCTTCTAATATTTGTAGGATTGCTAGGTCTAGGCCAGCTCTTCATTGCCTCAATCTTTTGAGAGTCGACATGCACACCCTCACTAGAATCCTTAACCCGAACTAAATATTATGCACAACCTTTAAAAATCATATTTTTGGCCTTAAGATAGGAAACAAAATGACCTACATGGACTACAGAATTACCTTTCCATTCTAGGACTGATTCACCCGGAAATTAAAACTCTACTATTTGGGTTTTAGAGTTGAATGAAGCATAACAAGAACACAATCAATCCATGTCAAAGATAACATCAAAGTCGGTCATGTCTAGCTCTACTAGATCAGTTGAGGTGACTTTCTGGAAAACTGTGATAGGGAAATTTCTATATACCCTCTGTGCTAAGACTAACCTCCGATTAGAGCAAAGACTAAGAAGGGTTCAAGGAGGATTTTGGGACAGACACTAAAACTGATAGCAACATAGGGAGTCACAAAGGATAATGTGGCCCCTAGATCTAGCAATGCATAAACATCAAGGTGAAAAACTCGTAACATACTCGTGACCATATCTGGTGAGCTCACCTACTCCTGGAATAATGAGGAAGTACCAGTCCAGATCCTTGACCGTCAGGTTCGTAAGCTAAGAAACAAGGAGATAGCTTCAATCAAGGTTTTATGGAGAAATCAACAGGTTGAGGGAGCTACGTGGGAGGCCGAAACAAATATGATGACCAAATACCCGCATTTGTTCCCTACCGGCTATAGCACAACTTGAGATATTAGTTTTGACCCTAGAACTCAATTTAGTTTTCATGACTCAGTTCAGGTGTTCAAGTCTCTTTTACGTTTTTGAATGTATGTGTGAAAAGAGAATTCAGTTTAGTTATGTATTTTGAAATGGAGGTAGTCATTTTGTTAGTTTTGGAGTTAAATGAGTAGTATTTGGAAATTTTGATTATTATTCTCTACTTTCCTATGTGTTTTCTAACATTCGAGGACGAAGGGGGAGATATTGTAATGCCCTGAAAACTCAAAATCTAATTTCGAGACTTAAAATCAGAAAATCTGGAAAAGCTACAGAAAAGCTACAGGACTACTCACCTAACGGGTCGTTATGTGACCTAATGACTCGTTAGTTGACCTGTGAGAAGGAGGCTAGATAATTTAAGGAAGGGAAGAAGTGTACCTAACGAAGGACTTCACGAGCCGTGGACCCTGACCACGAGCCATTAGGTCACTCATGGTCAGGTCTGAGTTGAGTATATATTTAGTTGACCACTGTACTTGATGGGTGGGGGCAACGAGTTGTGGTTCCCTGTAACGACTCGTTATGTCACCCGTTACCAGCCCTATTGAGTTTTTAGCCAGTGTACCTGACGAGTGTCAAAATGAGTCGTCGCCAGTTCCAACGACTCGTTACCCACCCTAGTATTAAACCTTTAGATGTGAGACAGTGTGGTCCACAACTGGTGACCACGAGCCGTGGTTAGTGATCACGACTCATTAGGTCCCTCATGGTGACCTACTGAGGATCCCAGGCAGTGTACCTGACGGGAGTGACCATGAGTCGTGGTCAGCCCCCACGACCCGTAAGGTCACCCGTTAGGGGCACCTGACAGTTTTTCCAATGAATTTTTGAGGGCTATTTAGTAATTTCCTACTCTCCCAAGCTTTAAACTACGTCATTTTAGTAATAATTTAAGACATTTTAGTGGGGGAAAATGGTTCATTCCTTATTCCCCACTCTCAGTTCTCATAAAACATCGAAAGTTCTCCTCTCAAGAACCCTTAAAGCAAGTTTAGGGTTGTTAATTATTGCAGCAGTTCAAGTCTCTTTCTCCAGGAGAGTTTTAGTTAGGTATGTGGGAATTCAACAAAGAGAATAGTTCTTCCCTTGTGTCCCCAAGATTCTTCCTTGTTTTTCCCTATCAGTTCTAGCCCTGAGACTTTCTAAAGTGATGAAATTACTTGTTAGACCTCCTTTAAATCCTATAAACTATCGTCTATGTTAAATTGCTGATGTTTTTCTACCAGATTGTGTTTGTGTTGTTGCTCATTCCTATAAATA
>JACEIK010009861.1:25878-37596 GCA_018107945.1 Datura stramonium | reverse complement strand
CTTGTAAAATATGTATATACTTGATACCTCATAAATTCATGATCAGCATTTGAGAGAAATCATATCATAAGTCATAAATCATAATGGGTTAATGAACATCAAAATCAAAGTAGAATCATAACTTGAATTTCCATAAAACATGCATAATTGGGCATAGTTTGTAGAGATCTAAATCTATAAAAAAAATTATTCAAAACAGTCATAAAATCTACTCATGCTTCGTAAATCATGAAGTTATACCTGAGGGGAATTAACCCATGGATAGATCATAAAGATTTTATAAGAATTGAGATAAAATCCCATAAAATTATCAATAGAAATTCATGAGTTAAAGGGAGATTGGGCATGGGTGTGAATAAATTCTCCCGTTCATGACCCTACATACCTGAGAGAATCAGATTCTATGACTCCCTTGATTACCCAATGAAGAATTGATGAAAACTTGGAAGAATTTGATCTTGATCACCTCTCTAGACTTCTACACTTTCATGCATGAATGTGAATGAGCCTAGAATGAACTTACCCCTCTTAAAATTTCCTATTTCGAGCTAAAAATGACGTAGTTTAGGACCTTAGGGCTTAGGAATGACGAAAATACCCTTAATGAATTTCCTAAAAAAACTATTCTGCCAGTGACAACGGACGTCAGAATTGTCCATTGCTAGCTCCCATGGTCCGTTTCTACCCTTCGTTGTTAAATCCTGAATTCAGGTCTTAGATCCCCCACCACGACCGGACAGGACGAGTCATGGCCAGCTTGAACAACTCGTCATTTTCGATCATCGTCACCACTTCCTTAACGCTGGTATCCCTTTAAATGACTACTGACCACAACCCATTTTTACCTGAAATGGGTCGTTCTACGGCTCGTATCTTCCTCCTTGACCAAGGACCAATATCACAAAGACCCCATCCAACGACTCATTTTGTTAAAAAATGGGTCGTTCCTAGACCTGCTACTTCAAACTCCAAACCTGCAGTACCTCACCACGGACACATCCAATGGGTTGTTGGTACCACTAACAACCCGTACTACGACCCGTTCTGAGAATGTTTTTTTTTCTGATTTCTGCTACTTTTCATTTTCAAATCCCAAGTCTTGTCTTAGGCACTTCCGGGGTATTACAATATCTCCCCCTTGGGAACATTCGTCCTCGAATGTGGGAAAACATACAGAAAACAGGGAAGTGAAATCACCATATTCAAATACTGAGCATACGTGCTGAAAACTGACGGAGTGACTGACTCCGATTTAAACTACATGAATTAACTGAATTCATGAACCATACATACGTACTTTTACATGAAAGAAACTAAGGCACATGAACTGAACATGAAACTGAATAGAGTTTTAGGGAAAAAACTGATACCTCAAGCTGAAACTGGCCGGAAGGGAATAAATGTGGGTATTTAGCCATCATATCTGCTTCGGCTTCCCATGTAGCTCCCTCAACATGCTGATTCCTCCATAAAACCTTGACTGAAGCTACTTCCTTGTTCCTTAGCTTCCAAGATTGACGATCCAATATCTCCACCGGAATATCCTCATAGCTAAGACTGTCTTTCACACCCACGCTCTCCACCAGAACAACTAGAGTCGGATCACCCAAACACTTCTTTAAGAGTGATACATGGAAAACTGGATGGATTTAAGCTAATTCTAAGGGCAACTCTGGTTCATATGCTACCTTGCCAACCCATTTCACAATCCGGTACGGGCCAACATAACGGGGACTGATTTTCCTTTCTTTTCGAATCTCATCACTCCCTTCATGGTAGACACCATCAGAAACACCCAATCATCAACTTTGAACTCAAGTTCCCTCCTTCTCACATTGGTATAGGACTTTTGGTGACTTTGAGCTGTTTTCAAACTGTCCCGTATGAGCTGAACTTTCTCCATAGCCTCATGGACTAAATCTGGTCCTATCATCACAGCTTCACCGACTTCAAACCAACCAATAGAAAATCTACACTCCGCCCATAGAGAGCCTCAAATGGAGCCATCTAAATGTTGGAATGATAGTTGTTATTTTATGCAAACTCAATGAGAGGAAAATGGTCATCCCAACTACCCTTGAAGTCAATCACACATGCTCTCAACATGTCCTCAAGAGTCTGAATTGTCCGCTCTACTTGACCATCCATTTGCGAGTGAAATGTTGTAGTGAGCTTGGCCTGAGTACTCGGTCCCTTTTCAAACGACCTCCAAAACTGAGAGGTAAATTGGGTACTTATGTCATATATGATGGACAAGGGCACTCCATGCTACCGAACTAGCTCTCTGATGTATAGTTTGGCATAATCCTCTGCGGAATCAATGGTTTTGACCGGTAGAAAATGAGCGGCTTTGGTCAACCTGTCCACGACCACCCAAATGGAGTCATACTGTCGATGAGTGCGAGGCAACCCTGTGATGAAGTCCATATGATTTCTTCCCGCTTCCAAGTAGGGATACAGATATCCTGAAGCACACCTCTCGGTCTCTGGTGCTCAACCTTCACTTGCTGACAGTTTAGACACTTAGCTACAAATTCTGCGTTGTCCTTCTTCATGCCATTCCACCAATAGACTTCCCGTAGGCCACGGTACATCTTGGTGGCACTTGGATGTATTGAATATATGGAATCGTGACATCATGCAACATCCGACTTCTCAAATCATCAACGTTCGGGACACACAAGCTACCCTGATATGGAAGTACACCATCTCTCCTTTTGGAGAAGACCTCTACCTTTTTGTTCTGAACGACTTCCTTTGACTTTACCAAAATAGGGTCCTCATCTTGTCTAGCTTTTACATCAGTCACCAAGGTTGATTCTGATCCGTTCTGAACAATAACACCGCCATTGGTCGAATCAACCAAATGAACTCCCAACCTTGCAAGCCGATGCACATCCTTCACCATCTCCTTCCTCCCCTCATCTACATGAGACACGCTCTCCATAGAGAGTCTACTGAGTGCTTCTGCTACTATATTGGCCTTACCCGGATGGTAAAGGACACTCATGTCATAATCCTAGAGTAGCTCCAACCACCTCCTTTTGCGTAGATTTAGATCCTTCTGGCAAACACATATTGTACGATCTTGTGGTCCGTAAACACATCTACATGGACCCCATACAAATAGTGTCTCCAAAACTTCAATTCAAATACCACCGCCGCCAATTCAAGATCATGCGTCGGGTAATTCTTCTCATGAACTTTCAACTGTCTGGAAGTGTATGCTATCACTTTAACATGTTGCATCAATACAAAACCAAGGCTAATTCTAGAAGAATCACAATACACCACAAACCCATCGATTTCCTCCGGTAGGGTTAACACCGGTGCTGAGGTAAGTCGAGTCTTCAACTCCTAAAAGTTTTTCTCACACGCCTCCGACCATTGGAACTTCACTTTCTTTTGGTAAATTTGGTCAATGGAACTACAATAGATGAACATCCCTCAGCAAATCTACGATAGTAGCCAGCTAATCCCAAGAAGCTTCTGATGTCTGAAGGATTCACCGGTCTAGGACAATTCTTCACCGTTTCTATTTTCTGGGAGTCCACCTTTATGACCTCACCTGATACCACATGGCCCAAGAATGCCACTGGTTTAACTAAAACTCACACTTGCTAAATTTTACATATAGTTGGCGATCCTTGAGAGTCTGTAGTACCACCCTTAAATGACAGCATGCTCCTCCTTGCTCCGTAAGTATATGAGGATGTCATCAATAAACACGATCACAAACATATCCAAGTATGGCTTGAACACCTTGTTCATAAAATCCATAAAAGCTTGCAAGAGCATTCGTTAGTCCAAAAGACATAACTACAAACTCATAGTGACCATACCGCGTCCTGAAGGCTATTTTTGGGATGTCACTCTCCCGAACCCTGAGTTGATGGTATCTGGACTTGAGATCTATCTTCAAAAAGCATTTAGCACCATGAAGCTAGTCAAACAAATTATCAATCCTGGGGAGTGGATACCTGTTCTTGATGGTGACCTTATTCAATTGCCGATAATCAATACACATGCAAAGAGAACCATCTTTCTTTCAAACAAAGAGAACTAGTGCATCCCATGGGGATTTTCTCGATATGATGAACCCCTTATATAGAAGGTCTTTCAACTGCTCCTTCAACTTCTTTAACTCGGATTGAGCCATTCTATAGGAAGGAAGAGATATAGGCTGCGTATCGAAAATAAGGTCAATACAAAAATCAAACTCCCACTCAAGAGGGATTCCCGGTAGGTCATCTGGGAAGACTTCTGGGTACTCACATACTACTGGGATGAACTGTATAGTCGGTGTCTCAGAAATAGCATCCTTAACCCTAACTAAATGGTACACGCAACCCTTGGAGATCATCTTCCTATCCTTAAGGTATGAAATGAGATGACCTACAGGAATAGCTAAAATACCCTTCCATTCTAAGGTTGGCTCACCCGAAAATCAAAATTCTATCGTACGGGTTCTACAATTGACTAAGGCATAACATGCAAATAGCCAATCCATGCCGAGGATAACATCAAAATTGGTCATGGCTAACTCTACTAAATCTGCTGAGGTGACTTTCTAAATGACTGTGATCGAGAAACTTCTATACACCCGTCTAGCTACAACTGAATCACCCACTGGAGTAGAGACGTAGAAGGGTTCTGACAAGATTTCGGGATTGACTCCGAAACTACTAGCCACATAGGGTGTCAGAAAAGATAAGGTAGCCCCTAGATCTAACAACGCATATACATCAATGTGGAAAACTCGCAACAAACTAGTGACTACGTCTAGGGAGACCTCCTGCTCCTGGCGGGATGATAGGGCATAAAATTTGTTTTGGCACTGTCCACCACCTCCACTGGTGGATGACCCTACTGGGCTAGGCATGCTGGTGCTGCTGCTGATATGGTAGTTTGAGCACGGCCTCTAGCATCACCCTGTCTAGCCAAGGGACACTCTTGATGCATGTGGCCGGATCAACCGCACCCATAACAAATATCTGATCCCAACAAGCACTCTCTAGTATGACTCTTTCCATACTTCCCACAGGCCGGGAAGGTGCGCTCTGTCTGTATACTCCTCTGGTCCCTCAAACCTGAGGCCCTGCTCCTCTGGTCACCTCTAGTTCTGGATGGAACACTAACTGATGATGGTGTTGCGGCTAAATATCTCTGGTGGGACTACTGATGGTTCCCACTAAGCCTCGGCTGGGAGAATCTGATGCTATCATTCCTGGCCCTCTTGGCCTTCCTTTCCTACTCACTTAGATGTACCGCCTCCATCTGCTGGGCGTACAGGACTATCCGGGCAAAGTCAATATCCTGGAGAAGCATCGCATTCTATAAATCTCTAACCAAGGAGTCTGCTATCCCGTGTACGAACCTGCTCACACGGGCTCTCTGATACGCCACCAACTCGGGTGCATACTTGGATAGATGTGTGAATTCCAAGGCATACTCTTAAACTGTCATATTTCCCAACTTGAGATTCACAAACTTGGCTGCCTTCAGCTCCCTCATCTCCCGAGGGAAGAATCGATCAAGAAAAGCGATGTGGTACTTGTCCCAACTGATAGGGCCTGCTCCGACTGCCCTACTCTCTTTCCACTATTTGAACCAAATGTGTGCGAACCCCTTTTACTGATATGAGGCCAAATCGGAACACTCCTCTTAAGTCACCCCCATAATTTGGGTGATCTTCAAAATCTCCTCAATGAAATCATGTGGATCCTTGTCTACCTCTGATCCAAGGAACTCGGGAGGTTTCATACTCAGAAACTCTCTAACCCTTGTTGCTTCCTCATTCGTGTTCTGCGGGACATGTGCTACTGCCTACTGGTTGACCTGGGCAGTCAAGGCCTATGCTAGCATTTGAGTGGCTGCCTTGAACTCAACGTGGGAAACTGGCTCCAGTGCATCGCGCTCATGGGCTGGTGGGGCTTGTTGGTGCCCGTCTCCATTGCCATCCTCATGGCCATTTCCATTCCTATTACTTCTTTCGTTAACTCTGCGGAGAGGCATGATTCTACAATTGTGAATAGCACAAGTTAAAAGGATAGAGAGACATTGCATCGCACGACATAGATCATGAAAGAAGGGAATATTTCCTAAATGTCTCGTAGCCTCTTCTTCATAAGTATGGCGCACTTCACACTCATGAGAAAGACTCTACTTAACGCGGCTTCAAGACACCCTAGGACACTTCAAAACCTATTTCTCTAATACCAAGTTTATCACGACCCGAACACAGGCCCGGATTAAGAGATAGGACAAAGAGCCTCGAGAGACTCCAAGTCAACCCATGGCATGAACCTACATATAGCTCAATCAAATAAAGCGGAAGTTAAATCATAACATAGCATCAAAACAGGAATCACTTCATACATGACTAGCTGATGACTACATACAGTCTGAAAGCCTCTAACATATCTAATGGGTTGATGGAACAACACCCCCAACTAACCCCACAAGTTTGAAAACTGAAAATACATGATAACTAAAAATAAGTAGTCCTCGAGAGATGAGGACTCACCACTAAGGCTGCATGCTAACTCTGAAGAACTGGCTAGTGATGGGGCTGAGTCTAAAGATCAAAGCCTATATCATGAAATGATACAACATAGAGTATGCGCTTAGTACATAAAAATGTACTGAGTATGCAAGCTAAGTAAAACGGACATTTAAAATACATAAAAGTTCATAAGAATAGGCCAACATGATTGTAACATAAATATCATAATGCAAACATAAGGCTCACGGTTTTCAAAATATTCAAAAATTATTCATACTCATATTCATAAGAGAAAAGCTTTATAAAACATGAGTTGTGCAAAGTATATAATCATAACCACACATAAATCATGAGGAATAGTGGGAGGACTCGTCATAACCGACACCATCATGGTAGAGCCTTACATGATGGCCCAACTATCTCACTCAAGTGGGCAGAGTCGTCCCGGCTTGCCAGGTAAGGGACGTGCAGTATGTGATATCACGAAGAGGGGATCCATTAATATTGGATTATATATCTAAATAAACCTACAGTGGCACGTAGTTATGAGATAGCGGCATAGTCCTTTGAACGCTGAGCTACTCGGTGCTAGACACTGCTCCCAAAAACATGCACATTAGGCTCGTATAATAATCGTAACATCATTCATGAAGTGCATGGACAAAAAAATAACATCATCATTGATCCCCATTTAAAACAAATGTTTATCCATGAACAAGTGCCCATAAATTGGCCAAATGTCATAAATCTATAAATCATGAAATCCATGCATACTTGTAAAATATGTATATACTTGATACCTCATAAATTCATGATCAGCATTTGAGAGAAATCATATCATAAGTCATAAATCATAATGGGTTAATGAACATCGAAATCAAAGTAGAATCATAACTTGAATTTCCATAAAACATGTTTGGGAATAGTTTGTAGATATTTAAATCCATCCGTTTTCTTAATTCAAAATAGTTATAAAATATTCCCATGCTTCGTAAATCATGAAGTTATACATGAGAGGAATTAACTCATAGATAGATCATAAAGATTTCATAAGAATTGAGATAAAACCCCATAGAATTATCAATAGAAATTCTGAATTAAAGAGATATTGGGTATGGGTGTGAACAAATTCAGCCATTCATGACCCTACATACCTATGAGAATCAGATTCTACAACTCCCTTGATTACCCAATGAATAATTGATGAAAACTTGGAAGAATTTGAGCTTGATCACCTCTCTAGACTTCTACACTTTCATGCATGCATGTGAATGAGCCTAGAATGAACTTACCCCTCTTAAAACTCCCTATTTCTAGCTTAAAACGACGTAGTTTAGGACCCTAGGGCTTAGGAATGACGAAAATATCCTTGATGAATTTCTTGGAAAATTATTCTGCCAGTGACAACGGACATCAGAACAGTCTGTTGCTAGCTCCCATGGTCCATTACTACCCTTCATTGTTATATCCTGAATTTATGTCTCAAATCCCCCACCACGACCGGATAGGATGAGTCGTGGCCAGCTTGAACGACTCATCATTGCCAGTCGTCGTCCCCACTACCTTAACGCTGGTATCCCTTTAAATGGATACTGACCATAGCTCGTTGTTACCTGAAATTGGTCATTCTACGACTCATTAATTCTTCATTAACGAAGGACCAATCTCACAACGACCCCATCCAATAACTCATTTTGTCAAACAACGAGTCGTTTCTAGACCTATTACTTCCAACTCCAAACCTGCAGTACCTCACCACAGACACATCCAACGAGTCATTGGTACCATAACGACCCATACTACGACCCATTTTGAGAAGGATTTTTTTCTGACTTCTACTACTCTTCATTTTACAATCTCAGGTC
This sequence comes from Datura stramonium, assembly GCA_018107945.1. Taxonomy (NCBI): domain Eukaryota; kingdom Viridiplantae; phylum Streptophyta; class Magnoliopsida; order Solanales; family Solanaceae; genus Datura; species Datura stramonium. The sequence goes on along the minus strand of JACEIK010009861.1, from coordinate 29,226 downwards.
TAGTCTTAGGCACTTCCAGGTTATGACAATCCTTTTAACTGATAAGTATCCAGATCTGCACTCTCTATTGAAGTAACACCCATGATTTGGGTGCTCTTCTAAATCTCATCAATGAACTCCTGCAGGTCCTAATCTACCTTAGACCCGTAAAATGCTAGGGGACTCATCCGAGTAAAATTTTAGACTTTGGCAGCAACTACAGACCCATTCGTATTGACTGGTATGATGACCTGCTGGTTAACCTGGTTGGTTATCGCCTGAGTCAGCATTTCAATAGCATCCCGAAACTCTATATGTGACACTTGATCGTCTTGAGGGGCTACGGGAGCTGGTGGAGCTAGCTTGTTAGCATTGTCATTCCTCCTTCCATTTCCTCTTTTGGGAGGCATCAATTAACTGAAAAGGGTTGAGCATGAATTAGGAGGATGTTTTAGAGATTGAAAATCTATGCACGATAAGAATCATGAAGAAAAGGGAATTTTCCTAAACACGCCTCATAGCCTCCCCCTCATAAGTGTAGCACGCTTCACACCCATGAAAAGGGCTTTATTAACACGGCTTTCAGACATCCTAGGACACTCTAAAACTGATCCTCTAATACCAAGTGACAACCCAAGTTTGCACGCTGGGCGCAACACGGTACTTAGGATCACAAGTGACCCCAAGCAAATCCATGACATGGCATAGCACTGCTATGATCTGAGTTACCAAATAAATTGAGCAGAAGTATAACTGAAATAATGGAACAACTAGTTCTAAGTACAAAGTAATCTGAGTTAAGTGAATACATATGAAATATGATACTAAAACATTAAACTGACATAGTAACTGACTATCTGTCTGAAAGCCTTTACTAGAAAGATGAGTTGGGACAAGCCCCCAGCTAACTCTAATGTCTGAAACTAAATGAAAATAACAAAGTTGAAGATGAAAGCTCCGGCCCTCGGAAAATGAGGACTCACCACTGTCAAATGCTGGAAATCGCCTAGAGAAACTATAATCAGCACTTGGAATGTAATGAGTTTGTGAGATGTAAATAAAACATACATATACTGAAGATTTGTAAACTAAACTATAATAACATGCAACGACTTTATCTAAAATCAGAAATATTGCAAATACACTGACATATATGGGAATACTATAAGAACTGATATACTAAATGAGAATCATAAGCATATCCTAAAATCTAATCGATTGCACTAGACTAAGAACTCTAACTGTACTGGACTATGGGAGAGCCTATAACCGACATATAACTACGTGAGCTAGATGTGGAGCATGATGTATACACCGCATCAAAGAGAACCCACTGTCCCTTGCCAAGGTATAGTTTCTGAGCTGTGAGATCACTATCTAGGGACATATTCGGGCTAATAATCTATGGTGGCATGTAGTTTTATGAACCTGGGTGCGTTGGAACCTCGACCCACTCGATGCTAAGTATTACTCCCACTGAAAACCTAATTATATCTTGTTGTACTGATAGCTCAAAACTGACGTCCTAATACTAAGTTAGAACTGCTTATCTGGAAGTGTTCTAAGAGTCTAAGGACCTGAATGAAACTGTGTTCTAAGACTTGTCAGAGTTGTTTTATCTTAAAGTGTCGTGACAATCTAAAGAACAACGAACATGCTGATAATCTGATACTACTGAATATACTGAGTGCTAATAATATTACTATGACAGAGTATACTGGAGATGACAAAATTACTATAAAGCACATTGGCATATTTCTATGAGGATTTTAAAACATTGTTAGTTTTATAAATACACTCAATGAAAAGTCATGCTAAGTCTAAGTTCAACTGAGACATGCTATATAGCTGAAATTACTATCATAATTATTTAAAAATTCTAATCATGCAAGCCTGACATCATAGAGAAAGTAGGGAAAAATTCAACAGCCGAAAGAAAATCCCTAGGTTATGATTTCTACAAAATACTTTATGGCCAGGGTTTGTTGAAACTTTGGGACAAAAGGGTGAAAGGAATACCCCTGCTAAATCCCCACATAACTGAAGAAGAGATCTCTAAAAAGAGCTCTTGAAATCTGCTGCACATTGAATAGAACCCTAGCTTAGACCTGAGGAGATTTTCTGACTTCTACGCATTGATCCTATAAGTTTTGGAGAGAATAAGAGGAAAATATCGATCAATCCCCATAATTCCCCTCTAAAGTCACCCCATTGGAAACTTAGGACTTGACAAAAATACCCCTAGGTAACCATTTTAAAATCTAATTTTCCAGTTCCAACGGGCCTCACAATGAGTCGTTGGTTGTGACCACAACTCTGTTATACCCCGAAAGTTCCTAATACTAGACCCTAAATTTAAAAATGGAAGTTGGTAGAAATCTAGAAAGTCATCACAGAATGGGTTATGTAACGAATCGTTGCTTCCACCAACAATCTATATGAAGTGTCCGTGGTGAGGTGCAACAGGGTCGAAGTTGGGGGTAACGGGTCAAGGAATGACCCATGTCTTGATGTCACGAGTCCTTATTTATGGTTGTGGTGAGATTTATCCTTGGTCTATGAGGAGGTAACGGGTTGTAGGACGAATCGTGGTGAGCAGTAACGGATCGTGGTGAGAAACCGTGGGGAAGTGTAGGAGAACCTCCAATCGAGGTGACGGATGCAAACCACGACTCCTTGAAAGAATGCACGAGTCGTGGTGTGGCTCGTGGGAAGGCCCAGGTGCAGGTCGCCAGGGGGAAATAACAGAGGATACAATGGACTGTCATCTGATGTAACAACTTATCCTATTGAGTCATGGTGTTTCAATCTGAGAAGTGAAGTTTGGACAGTGGATGCAATGGATGGATACCACGAGTCGTGGTATCCATGCACGACCCATTGGATCGATCGTTTTCACTGTTAGTGCTGATTTTTCAGGAAATTCATTAAGGGTGTTTTCGTCATTCCTAATTCCTAGGGTCCTAAACTATGTCATTTAAGGCTCAAAATACAGTGTTTTAGGAAGGAAAAATCTATCCTAGGCTCATTCACATCCATGCATGCATATTGAAGGGGATTAGGAGGTGATCAAGTTAGAGTTCTTCAACCCTTCCTTCAATCTTTTATTCGGCTTTCAAGGAGTGATAAAATCTGATCTTCCCCAGGTATGTAGGTGTCACGCCTCGCCTTGGGGGGTATGACTGGCACCTGGTGCCTTAGTAGGACCTGGACTGCTAACTAGTGAGCCTAAGAACATCTGGTGCCTGACTGGCTCTATCTCAGATTTCTGGAGACAACGGGCTATATAACGGCTGTAAATACAGCCTCAGGCCGACTGGGCCTATAGCCACCTGTCCTGCAACATCAGCTAACCAGAGACACAATCGT
>JACEIK010009859.1:21739-47449 GCA_018107945.1 Datura stramonium | reverse complement strand
TCTGGGCAATTCTCAACCTTATAGGCAATTCTATATAGACTGGCCCTCTCCTGGCACTCCGTACCTTAATATCTTACAAGAACCGGCTAGAGTGCTGGCCCGTCACCGGCTACTGATGCGGACCCCTCCTTGGGATACCCACAAGTTTATCTGACTTGGAAGACTGGGCTGGCCTGCTGGGCATCCTATGTGATAACTGTTAAATCGACTAGGGCTGACAATCACTAATAAGGCTAAAGGGATGGCGGACGATCACTCAATACACTGGACAACCCTGGAGTCGCTAACTCTAGAATATGCCTATTCTGTCTCTATTTCTGGTTTTGAAGTGTGCGATAACGTCAATGACCTCTAGGGATGTTTTCCTTCCAATACAGGCGCCAACTAGTCATTAGACCGCCTAACTGGGCCCTTACTTTTTAACCAACTGATTCAGGCCAATAACTCTTACGAGCTTCTGAAGTCTAGGACTGGCAACAAACATATAAGTCTACCATCACAATAAACTAAGAACTAAAAGAGTTTCTATAGCGTCATACGTGAATCACATTTAACCTGCTCCCTTTTAGCGAGGGGTCTTGCAGTACGATATGTATATGTTCTAGCAGCTAACCAGAATTTATGTAACTGTAATCCCTATTAGCAGTTACTCGCAGCATATTTGATATTTATATATGTATATCAATAACAACTAGTTACAACATATAGTATTAAAATCTAATAGTAGCAACCGTCTGCAGCGTCTAAGATTGTTATTTCTATTTGAGAACATAAGTTGTAACACTGTACGATAAGGATACTTTCCGAGAGTTAAGCCTTACATACCTCATTCGCCTTTTTTTTTCTGGCTAACTGATGAGTATCAACTCGTATTCAACTTCCCTTCTCAACTATAATCATATTAATAGAAGAATAGGGCTAACTTCGTTACTGAATTCGAAGAAAACAATAACTTTATATGTATATACTGACTATACTTCAACTTATCGAAAGATGATAAAAAACTCATAATTTCTCGTGAATCTAGAAGGGAGAAATACTTACTTTAAGCCTGGGATAGTATTGACACTAGTTTGGAGCAATTCCAACAAATTTGGCTCGACGGGACGACGATTCGCCGGGCGAATTTCACGAAACTAACTCCGTAGAAATGCTCCTTGCAACCTTATACTTCGATACCCAAAGTTAATTTGGATTTGGACGGAGTTCAGAGGCAGAATCGGATGAAAATTAAATGTTCTCCCTCGTCCTCACCTTTGCTGGTCGTGGTTTACTTGAGAAATAACATGAAATCTAAGGGTGAGGCCTATATATACTTGAAGCAGCATACAAGCAACATGGCGCGCTGGCCAACGTGCTGATTCTGCTCTGTGACACGTTGCCTAATGCGGAGGAGCAGCTCCGTGCCACTTTTCCCCTCTGGGAAACTTGGTTCGGATTCCTCTCGCGAAATCTCAACTTGGCACTCGTTTGGCCTTTTCTCGAGCCCGTTTCTCGTACGTATAGCACTCTAAAACTCTCAACCAACATACGAATAGGCCGACTAAATGCTAGAAACTTACGGGGTGTAACATCCTCCCCCTTATGAACATTCGTCCTCGAATGTTAACTTCTTCTTGCAAGAACCTTAACCTTGCAATTACTTATTCTGGAAAAATTTTGGCATAGTTTCCCCTGTAATATGGACTATCCAAAAACCCTGAAACGCAGAAAAGTCCAATACAGGTACTCCACACAAACTATAGCATTCATTTCACAATAGACTGAAGTCAACTACTCCACATATACATGTATATAATGCAACTTATAAAACAAAAACAACAACATACCTCTAGTTGTACAATCTGACTAAGTATGAAATAGCTGAGGATATCTGGTTTTCATATCGGCTTCTTCCTCCCAGGTCATCTCCTCTCGGTTCTCATTCTGCCATAATACTTTAACAGAAGCAACATCTTTAGTTCTTAGTTTGCGGATCTGCCGATCTAGTATGGCTACTGGAGCTTCTTTCTAAGCTAACTCCTCAGTGATATGGATGTCTTTGACTGGGACAATCCGAGAGGGATCTCCTATGAACTTCCTCAGCATTGATACATGAAAAACTGGGTGAACGGATTCTAATTTTGAGGGTAAATCCAATTCATAAGCCACCTGGACAATCCTTTGGCGAATTTGATAAGGTCCAGTAAACCTCGGATTGATCTTGCCTTTCTTACCAAATCTCGTCACGCCCTTCATTGACAAAAACTTCAGGAATACCCAGTCACTACATTAAACTCTAGGTTTCTCCACCGCACATCAGCATAAGATTTCTGGTGGCTCTGAGCAGTCAGCAGACGTTCTCTGATAAGCTTTACTTTTTCCTTCTGCCTATTTTAACATGTACAGGTTTGCTCTATCTGCCTGAAGTTATCATCCAGAAGGCTTCCACTTCCATTTATAGTAGGCCTCGAGTGTCTGAGTTGTATATTCTACTTAGCCACCAATTAGGGTACGAGGAACTGTACTTAAGTTAACATATGTCACCGTTTGTCCTAACATCCTTTCCTAAAATTTAGTCATAGATTGCACCCCTCTGTCGGAGTTTATCAAACACTGGGGCTCCATGCACTCCATCTACTTCTGGGGTATTTAACCTGACATAAGTCTTAAAGGCGATATAATTTCATCTGGCGAGGCACAAATGGACCTCATTGGTCTTATTATACTGACTCAAATAAGGTCAGGCTACACCTGGTGTGAGATAACCCTGTGACTATATTTATATTAATTACTATCCACTCCCTTGCAGACACGACCATCTCTTATATTGGATAACTCGGTTCCTGCTATTTCACCTTTTCTGGCCTGTCACTGGGGCTCTGCTTTTATAATTTTATAATATCTCCTTCCCTCTCGTACCATTTCATTGCATTTTCGTTAAATTCTGGGAGCAACGAACACATGCACCTTAGCTATAGTCTACTATTTGAAGTTTCGCCACCCTTGGAACGTGAGGTCAACATCCGGACCTTGTGACCTTACTTGTTGTTATATTGAAGGCCCGTAACTGTCTACTGGGCCTTTTTCCCAAGATGCACTAGACTAGAGTCTCTGTGTCGGCACTCTCTTACCTTCCCCTTAGGCGGGCGTACCGCAACATTCTAGGCTACAACCTTACTGTCTCTTAGTTGTTAGCCCGAGGCTTAGTCCTTAATATGCGATGTTCTACCAACCTGGAGGTGATTCTAGTTTCCCCCAAAGTCTGGTATTCGTGCTTCTTCCTTCAGGAGCTATGGGGTTCATGGTACTTGCCCTACATTGTCAATAAAGTTACAGGCCAGGTTTCGGCCTATACTTCTTCTGGCCTGCAATCAGACCCATTTTATTCATATGACCTCCCTATCTTTCGATATCACAAACTAAGATCATAAAAATTATCTTGCAGGTATATCCTTCTACCATTAGCATGCTACGACGGATTCAGCCTTTTTCTGACTTGAACTTGACTATGAACTAGGATTTATCACTAATGGATTCTTACACACACTTCGAGTAATATGGTAGTCTTACCCGCTCATCTAACTTATTACCGTGAAGGTCTGAGCAATTTATATAAATATTGGGGGTCCCCACTATTTTCTAACAGTTTCTGGAGTCAACAAATCCAACCTTCGCTTACTATTTACTTTGGCCAACATCGCCTCAATTCTTACTCCCTTTCTATATTGGAAACAAAACTATGAGGTAGGAATAGCCTTTTTGTTACACCCCATAAAATTCCCAACACATAGATGACCCATTTGCATATTGGTTAAGAGTATTTGAAAGCCATACATGCTAGAAAAAGGCCCGAGAAAGGACCGGACAAGAAACTTGTCGAACCATCGCGGAAGGAGCTGGGGCAGAGCCCCTCCGCGATGGCAATGTGTCACGGAGGGGGAGCCTCCGCGTTGGCTCCGTGACACGTTGGCCCTGTCCAGGAACAAGTATAAAAAGCCTCCAACTTTGGTTTAATTCATTAATCTCTTATAATTTCAAGAGAACTCGGAAAAAAACAGAGGGTATGTGAGGTTTGATAAATTATCGCTCGATTACGCCGTCAAACGTGGTCCAAATTCAAATTAACCTCAGATACCGAGGTATTTAGCAGTAGGGAGCATTCCTACGGATTTAGTTTCGCGAAATTCGGCCGACAAGGATTTCCTTGGTCGGCAGACAAATCATTAAATTAACTCTTAGGGCTAAGGTAAGTGGAATTTTCTCAAACTAGTGTCAATATACTCAACCTTAAGTGAGTATTTCTCCCTTACCGGACTTTCGAAATAGCAAGTTTTAGAGCCGTCTTTCGATAAGCCAAAGTTTGGGCTATAAATATATCGAAAGTGACATTTCTTTAGAATATTGGTGTGTTTAGTTCTAATTGACATATATGTGTGAATGCAGTTGGGAGAAATGGTAGATGTGACCGAGCTTCGTTCGTTAGTCGGATAACTTTCGAAGAGTAAGGTATGTAAAGCCAGTTTCCTCGGCAAGTTAGTAATTTTAGCTATTATAATACAGGAAACTCCGTAATAGAATTCCAGAGTTGAATATTGAAATTTCATGCAGATTCGGTAAACACATTTTGTGTTATTATATAGAAGTATCCAGTCAGAAGTTAGTAAGCGACGCCAAATGGAGAGTTATCATTAGGACTCGGTATAGCCTAGTAACGCCTAGCAAGCATGTTTTAGAATAATATGACATATATTCAAATAAAGTTTAGTAAAGTAAATCATACGGAGCGAGATAGTATCTTAGCTCTGATTAGCCGTACAGTCGGATGATATCTTGGCTCCCAATTATAATATACGATCAGATAGTATCTTGGCTCAGTTAGCCATGGAGTCGAGATAAAGATCCCGGATTCCAATATAAACGGTATGAGAAGTAGTATAACACGAAGAGTTCGAATAAGGAAACCAGAATACATATAGTATTTTCAGTTTAAACATGCTTGCTATATATGTGATTATTGATTGTTTGAGACTTTGATTGTGTCGTGAGGCACCCTTTTGGCGTCCTCGCCCCGGGGTTAGTAACTGTGTCGCTCACTGAGCGGGTGGGTATACATGCTCAAGGGTGGCATGCCATCTAGTAGGACGAAGATAGGATGAAGCTTTCCACATCGAGCGTCGGCATTACATCTGATTTACCACGTTTATGCGCATGCGCTCAGTGATTCAGATACGATTACGATTTAGTCTGATTACAGAGTCCTCCGGACTCAGACACAGTTATTATATCGGAGGCCATAGCCCCAGGCAGGGAGCCAGGAGTAGGTAGAGGTGCTCGTAGTTAGTTGATGAGTGGGTAACATTTTTGTTGGTTTGGCCGGGTAGGGTATAGATTGTTTGATTAGTTGGCACCATCGGCTTATGAGGGTTGGTATTGGTTCTTGCTTGCTAAATATATATGTATTGTAACAGCATATATTAGATAATAGGCCATACCACGGCAGGTACGCTCCTACCTATCACGGTACGAAAAGTCGATTGACTTACATCGGTTAACTAGGATTCAATTTATTTTCCTGCTATTTAGAGTGCTAGTTGTAATTGTTATTATCCAGATGTGTTCAGTTGCTTTGCATACGCCGGTACCAGTGGTACTGACGCCCACGTTGGGGGCGCTGCGTGCCTTGCGGTGCTCATAGACGAGGAGGTGATCCCTCGTGATTCTAGCAAGTTCATAGATTCATCGGCTCTTGTCATGGGAGCTCGATATTGGAGGTGTAGTTCCTTTTCCTTTGTTGTATAGTATGGGCGAATTCGGGGCCACATCCATGACATTTATCAGTACTCATGAGGCTTGCAGATTAGCATATAAACATCTCCTGTGGTTGAGTTGTCTTAGGTCGTGTGAGGCCGGCGTTTTTGTTTAGTTGTTTAGTATTGTTTATTGTATTGGCCGTGTAGGGCCATAGTCCGATAGTAGTGGTGACCTTGCCGGTCACGTAGATATACAGTATTCTTTATGTTGAGTTACAGATGACTAGACAGCATGAGTGGCCTTGTCGACGCATGGGATTCCCCTCTATAAGTATGTTTTTGGTTCGCTGAATTATGTTTACGGTGGCTATAGGCCCCGAGTCGGCGGAGAGAGGCTGTGTTTACGGCCGTTATACCAGCCGATTGTTTCAGAAACACGAGATAGAGCTAGCCAGGCACCACATGTGCTTCGGCTCACCGAGTTAGTAGTACAGGTCCTACTAGGGCACCCAGTGCCAGTCATACCCCCAAGGCGGGGCGTGACACTTTTCTTACTGCAATGAAATGGGAATATGGAATTGCACAACATTCGAAGATGGTGGTAGGAATCTTGCATTTCCCTCCCTTTCTCACATCCATCGGGTAATCTAATATTAGGCTATGCGTCTTGACCAGATCTTGTATATCTAACAGATAAGTCGACTCGTATATACGCTATACTCCTGACTTTCTACTCTGAGATTATAAAATGAATTTGGGATGGTCTTTGGTAGATGTATCACAGTGTGAGTTCTGGTACCTCGGGGTATTGGGGGAGATCAGGGCGTACGCTCCCATCCCTGCCCCAGGTGACTATCTCCCAACTGTGGTGTCTTAATGATACCTCCTCCTATTGATGTAGTTAGCTTGCAACTGGTTGGTGTCTGTATTATATTAAACATTACCCTAGACAGACATAAAAACTTAGGACTTAACCTATACAACTTTTTGCTCTTTAGCACGATCTAAGAAGAATAAAGAGTAACCATCCAATCATGCCTTACTGACCTCTGCCTATAGTATGGTTCACAAGACATCGCAGAGAAAACTCTACTTAGCATGACACAGACTCCTGGGATACGACCTGCTCTGATACCAAGTTTGTCACGCCCCACCTTGAGAGGCATGAGCGCACACAGGTGTACCCTACTAGGACTGGCTGTTGAGCTTTTGAGCCCGAAGCACCTCACGGTGAAGAGTGACTCTAACTCTAGAATCAAGAAAACAAAGGGGCTATATGGCGGTTGCTTGACCCCAACTCTAAGCCGAAAGAGCTTATAGCCACCTGTGAAAAATATACAGCTAACCAGAACAAATGATCATATGGGGCCCTATGCGGTGACGAGGCCACCATGATATCTAGTATAGCGAAAATTAGATCGAGATGATAAGCAGGCTATGTGACAAGGCCACCAATCAACGAATAAACAAGGCCCCACCCGACCAACATACATAATCTAAAACACATATGGGACCCATACGACCGATATCATCTAACCACGGGGAAGTAACACAATCGCAAGCCTCTAGGGTAATAAGATGGTCGGGGCAGACCTGACACGCTCATCTTTGTGTACAAATAAAAGGAAATAAACCTCTATTACACAAGCTGCGGAAGAAGTGGCGTGACTTTGTACAACTGAGTGGAACACGATTGACCTGCTCCTCGTCTATCTGTACACACAGGCAAGTAATGCAGCCCCAGAAGAGGGCGTCGGTACAATATGTACAAATATGTAAGGCAATGGATAAGTTAAATAGGACTAGAAGTAAATAAAAAGAAAGAGCCAAAATATTAACTGTAATCCTGCTGATTCATGTATACATCTAACTGACACTACATGTACATAAGCTAAAACTGCATACTCACAGAATTTATACACTACAGCTAGCGAGACAAGAACCCACTTTTAGCCCCCATAAGTCGGGAGGTACAACAAGCCTGAGAATAACTTCATCGGGCCCCATAAGTCTTGAGAGCACATCTCAATCTATATACCCCTACTCAAGTGTCTACAACTCTACTGGTACTGCCAAGCCCAGCCACCCCAGTCCCCTAGGTCTACCACTTGGCACATTTCAGCCCTATAGCGCCATTGTGTGGGGGCGGAGTCCGGGTACTCGATATCTACACCACAGGCATAATGCTCGGCGCGGGGGTGTGTATAAGGCCAACCATGACAATATGAGGATCATGTTCCCATCTTCGTCCCTTGTGGACGTCATGCCGCTCAGTAGAGCGGCAGTATCCTCTCCCACACAGGGCGGCGACACGTCCTATTAACCTGGGTGGTCATGGAAGGCTCCTAAATGAGGACAACCCAGTGCTATGCGACACATCAATCTATGGCATAAAGAAGGCATATCTGGCCTTAAGGGCCTCATGCTAGTGTATTACTCTCTTTTAGGATAATCGTATATTTATCTGCCCAGGCACGCTATGTGCCGTATTTGATAAGAGGATGCGTGGTGATCATGATCTCTAATAATGCAGGATGAATAGAGGGGTCTAAAGTGGCCTAACAATACTACGAATGTCCTACTCGGACATCTATAAATCATGAATAAACGTGGGGTTACGGATAGCTAACTACTTTGTTCTTCCTAATTAAACAACTATAGAGTTGGACTTGGTCGAACTTGCTTCTACGGGATGGCACCTGGTCCTTCATAGAACCCTTCTTGAACTGTAGCTTGTGGTTAACAACTGTACTAGTAGTACTCACCCAGGCTCATAAAGCCTTTTCTAAGATCCCACTCGGATCTATATTCTTGCATTGGGCAATTCTCAACCTTATAGGCGTTCTATATAGTGGCCCTCTCACGGCACTCAGTACCTTAATATCTTACAAGACGGCTGAGTGCGCACATCATAGGCTGCAGTGTGGACCTCAGCAGGGTACCACGGGTTTATCGACTCGGGCTGAATGGGCTAGCTTGCTGGGCATCCTATGTGATAATTGCTAAGTCGAGTAGGACTTACAATCACTTATAACGCTAAAGGGATGGCGGAATATCCTCAATACACTAGACAACCCTGGTGTTGCTAACTCTAGAATATGCCTCAATGCTGTCTCTATTTCTAGTTACAAAATGCGCGATAACGTCAATGACCTCTAGGGATGCTCACCTTAATACGGGCGTCAGGCGATCGTTAGACCGCTTAAGCTGAGCCCCTCTTGTTGAGACCATTTGATTCAGGCCAATAACTCTTATGAGCAAAGTCTAGGCCTAGCAACAAACATATAAGTGTACCATCACAATAAACTGAGAACTAAGAAGAGTTTCTATAGCGTCATACGTGAATCACATTTAACTTTGCTCCCTTTTAAGCGAGGGTCTGTAGTCTGATCTGTATATGTTTTCTAGCAGCTACCAGAATTTATGTAACTGTAATCCCTATTAGCAGTTACTCAGCATATTGATATTTATATATGTATATCAATAACAACTAGTTACAACATATAGTATTACAATCTAATGGGTAGCAACCGTCTGCAGCGTCTAAGATCGTTATTTCTATTTGAGAACATAAGTCCTAACACTTTGTACGACAAGGATACTTGCCAAGGAAGTTAAGCCTTACATACCTCGTTCGCCTTTTTTCTGGCTAACTAGTGAGTATCATCTCGTATTCAAGTTTGCCCTTCTCAGCGCAATCATATTAATAAAAGAATAGGGCCAACTTCGTTACTGAATTCGAAGAAAACAATAACTTTATATGTATATACTGACTATACTTTAAATTATCGAAAGACGATAAAAAAACTCATAATTTCTCGTGAATCTAGAAGGGAGAAATACTTGCTTTAACTGCAGGATAGATGACACTAGTTTGGTGAGTTAACAACTTTGGCTGAGCGGGACAACGAGTCGCCGGGCGAATTTCACGAAACTAACTCCATAGAAATGCTCCTTGTAGCCTTATACTTTGATACCCAAAGTTAATTTGGATTTTAATGGCGTTTATAGGTGTAATCGGATGAAAATTAAATGTTCTCCCTCGTCTCCCTCTGCTGGGTCATGGTTTATGACAAATAACATGAAATCTAAGAGGTGATGCCTATATATCCCATGAAGCAGCATACAAAGCAATGGCGCTGGCAACATGATGATTCTACTCCATTGCCATGTTGCCTAATGCGGAGGAGCAGCTCATTCCCTTTCATATAGGAAACTTGGTTCGACCTCCTTCGCGGTCAGGCTTGGCACTAGTTGACCTTCTCGAGCCCTTTCCTCGTCACGTATAGCACCCCTAAAACTCTCAACCAACATACGAATAGGCCGACTAAACACTAGAAACTTACGGGGTGTAACACTAAAAGACGATGCGAATTCTTGATATGCCAGTTATTCGAGGCTCTACAGCGATAGTATACAAACTTAGGCAAACTTGGGTAAGGCAAAGGTAGTTTCGGTGTTACATAGTTGCCTTTGTTGCCATGGTTATCAGTTGCTTACATATATATGGTGGAACTTTGTTATTCAGTTGCAAGTAGCATCCTGTGAGACCTTGTGTTGGACTTTTCTACGTTCCAAGTTTCGGGTAGTCCATATTACAGGAGGGACTACGTGGGGTACAAGCAAGGGTGTGGATTAGAACCTTTTAAGATTTAATTACATTCAGGACAAATGTTCCTAAAGGAGGATGATGTTACACCCCCGTATGTTGTTAGTGGTACATGTGTGTGTTCTTAAGGTGAGTTGTGAGCATGGCACGTGCGGGAGAAGTGCCAGGCTTGAGGATGCGTGAGTGCATGGTTGAGTGGGTCGGCATGGCCGGGCGGGGCCAGGCTGCGAGGGCCTGCGCAGCGTGAGCAGACCTCGCCGTGATGTCCCGCAGTGTGACAGCCACTCACAGAGTGAGCTGTGTAGCAGCGGCAGCCCTACGATGCGAGTGGTGCATGTTTCTTCCCCTCCCCGCGTCCCTATATATATGTTAAAGTGAGATATTTAATTAATTTCAAAATATTTTTCATAGAGGGCTGTGTTTGGGTGAATGGCTCATGGGAGTTTTACCAAATTAAAGCCGAATTACGCTGTAAAAATACCTCCAAACATCAATTCTTCCCGGGTAACGATTTCTGGGCCTACGAAGCGTTTCTCGATGTTATTTCTTGAAAATTTTCCCATTTATTTGAAGTCCTGCAGGAGCGAAGTTGTATAAATCACTTCATTTGAGTCCTAAAGGCATCTACAGGGGATAAGTAAGTATTTAGCCTTCTAAACTCTCAAGAATTTTAATCTTTCAGTAGGGTGGATGAAGTTTGATTTGTAGTTAATTTCTTTGAAAGATATTGTTATTGATGGTTCTCCTAGTATTGAAAATAGCTTCATTCTCTCACCATAAAGAACACAATTTTGAGGAATTACTAGCTTTAGGTTGGAACTATTTAGGTGAATGGAAATCGACAATTGAGGTATGATAAAGGCTAACCTCTTTGGCAAGTTATTCTCTATTGTTATAGTTGATATGACCTATACTTTTGTAAGTAAGTTCAACATACGTATGTTGTTATTAGTTATTACCCGATGGAGTAAAGGGTTATATATGTTATGATTAGTTGCTGCCAAGATGAATTAAATTGCATACCGTATCCCTCATAGGGAAAGAGTATATTAAGTGGGACTAATGCTAGGAGCGTCGTAGAATTTCCTTGCTCACCTATTTATTTTGTAAGAGGCATGCGATGTCTTATTTTGTCGTACCAAGGTCGTAGAAGCTTGCGAGTAGTTGTTGGGCTAACTTTGTAACATTGAATGACATAGGGCACAAGCTGAGTGATGTAACTGTTTGATGCCTATATAGATAGTAAAGCTCGCCCACAGGCTATAGGTGCACCTTGACGCCTCTAGGGCTAGAATCTTGATAGAGGTGGTCTTAACCTCTGAGTCGATGGCACACTAGGGTTGGCTAATGGGCGGAACAACGAGGTTGTCGTATGATCGCTCTGCCTCGGTGGCCGTTAGCTTCAACAAACTTACTGCTTGTGTATAAGTGGCTCGAAACCACCTAGTTATTATAACTTCAAATGCGAGGCTATGAATCGCCCGGAGGATCCATGTGAAATTTGAATGAGACCAAGTTAATATCTAGGAAATTAGAACCATAGTATCACAACAATACCTTTAGGCTAAGAATTAAATGGCTGCTTTGTGGGAAGTTAGGGGCTAACTTCTTGGAGCATGTCTGATTAATTAGCAGCCCTACCCCAGGTGGTTCTAAGCAAAGGAGCTAATGGTGCAGTGCCACTGACCTTAATATTCCCTTATGGGTTATCATTGTCTAGCATGACCTTAGGACTATACGCTTAGCTCACCCAAACTTCGTCCTTTTCAGTCTAAGCCGACAGAGTTTGTAATCACTACCAGGACCTTTGTCAGTGTAGGAACATGGGAATTGTGTGCTGTTGGAAGCTATATAGACTATTTTAGTAGCGGACTCATTAGGCCTATAGGGCTAGATATATCTTTTGAATGACTAGATTTATGGGTGAGTGTAGTATCCTTGGTGGGGGGTAGATTGTTTCATACTGCCTCTCGCCATTAATAGAAGGCTACTAGTTATACGAACTACTTACGGAGCTATAAACTACTTATGGAGCTTCTGATGTTGTTGAAATGCTTACAAAGATATAGAAAGTGATTATGTAGCTACGATGCTGTGTCGCTTACGGAACTACTGAATCGCTTATGGAGCCATATACTGTGTAAGGACTAAGAAGTGAAGCCAATGGGGCCATATTGAAGTCTATCCATTTATGGACTTCTCTGTAGTAGTTGCGGTACAAACCCCTTCGTAGGCCTCGTGTGCTCGGGGTGTAGTCACAGGGGACCGAAAGGCCCAAACTCAGTCACAGGAGCCCAGAAGGCTCCGAGTCATCTCAAGAGACCAGGTATGTTGATTATAGTTACTTGTAGGGACTCAGGTACCAATAGGGTATATACACTAAGTGGCACCTATCAGGGCTTATGGGGGCCCAAGTAGGTTATCTCTATGTTAATTGTATCTTTCAGGCTTGGGGCCAGGTTAGGTTATTGTTTGTATACTTGTTTCCTAGTGTATCTTACTGAATGTATAATCGTACAACTTACGTTATTACTTGTATAGTTGTCTACTAGATGCAGGCTATAGTTATAAAAGCTTTATACGGAGTTAACTTCTGATTCCTGTTGTTGATTACTTTTAGTTCTTCATCAACTTCTATTGATGTTATCCTTGCACTTACATACTCGTACATATTAATACGCGCCTATACGTGGGCGATGCATGGTGCCCTGAGGTTAGATAGCAGGAGTTTGGGACCTCTTTAGAAGCCCTATTTCAGATCAAGTAGATTGGTTAGCTCCTTTCATTCCCAGGTTGCCGGATAGTAGAGGTTTACTTTGTATTTTTTATATAGTTTTTGGTAGGTCATGGCCACTGTCTCAAACCAATATTTTCACTCTAGAGGCTTGGAGACTACAATCTATAGTTTCTAGCTAGTTGTTTGTTGTTGGCTGTGTGGGGCTTATGTATGCTTATTTTTGTATGTTGACCATGAGAATAACTTAGCTGTAGAGTTAAACCTTATCGACTATAGTACATATACTAGTACTGCCTTTCTTTTTTTAAGTCTTTGATAGCATGAGTGGTCTTGTCGGCCCACATAGGATCCCTTATTATGATTGATGGGTTACCTATTTTTATGCAGGTTTGTTGTGTGGGCCTAGTCGGCTCACAGTACATGTTTGCCCGAGATATAATTGTTTATTTTCTTGATTTGAGTTGCTAGGCGGCACAGTGCATATGTCCAACTAGGTAAGCCTGGTCTCGATGTGGCATTAGGTGCCAGTTAAGCCTCCCAAGGTGGGACGGGACATTTGAAAATATTGACCCTGTTGAATATTATTTTTGATGTTACCTGTGTAGTTAATTACAATTACTGACTTCTTGGATCTTTTATGGCATTTATATGATTAGCATATTGTAGTTATAACTTAGCGTGCATAAATTTAGATATGTGATTCAATGCAAATCCGTACCATGAGTGAGTGAGGATTCATACTTGGATTCATACTGCGTTGAGGATTTAAAACTTTCCTGTTGGTCGTTACATAGGTTTTAGGATAGTTGGTTGGAAGCCGATCTTAGGCGTTTTTATTTAGCCACTTTAGCAGAATTACCTATCAAATAATGAAGAATCCCTTGATTCCGGTTTTGAGCCTAATCATTATTCAATTTTTTCTTTGATTAACCCATACCTTTCCCATTATATATTATGAACCTAGGATTGTTGGTGGCTATAGTAGGGAGTGTAAACAGGAGGTGGAAAGAAAATAAAAAGTTAAAGAAGGAAGCAGTGTGGTGTGGAAAAGAAAGAAAGAAAAGAGCTAATAAAGAAAAAATGAAAATATAAAAGAAAAAGAAATGGAAAAGATGAGGAAAACACACCACACCCACATATTCATTTAAATGGAGAAGCTGAAGGAAAAGTTGAAAAAGTAGAAAAATGGGGTAAAAAGTGAAAAGTGAAGCCACGAGTATGGTGCCAAGGAGGATTAGTCATTTAAATTCCCACTTATCTACCATATCCAGCCCGAAACCTACGTACAAGCCGAACAAGCCCTATAATGATCTTAGCCCTAGCTGTCCAAGAGCCTAAGCGGAGAGAAAAATAAGAGCAAACCTATGATATCGATGTACAATATTTAGACGTCTTTGTGAGAGTGAGAGTCTCATTTGTTTAGTCCAAGTTTCATAATTCTATATATCTGAGTGTTGGGGACTTCATTTTGCTATCAGGGTACTTGGTTTAGTGTTGTATTTTACCAATTAATACATGAATAGTATCGGTGATAGCTTAATTCTACGCTAATAGTTGGATGTCCTTATCTTAATCCCGTATGTCATTGATGGTTATGTGTACATAGCTGACTTAGTTTGAATGAAAGGGTCATTAGCTGATTGTAGTTCACAGTGTAATTTTGTTGTGTTTGCTATAGGTATTCTAAGTTTTACTTTTAAGTTTAAGCATAGTTTTTAATTTTGTTTTCTTTGCTAAGGATATGCAAAAGTATTACATTGAGGGTGTTGATGTGCTGTGAATTTACAATACTTTTGATGCTTAAAACAGGGAAATAGCGTGGACATAGGCGTGTTTATATGGATATGAGACAACACTTGCTTTGTTTTGCGGGGGAAAATAGATGTTGGAGCTAAATTGTCACTTGAAGATGGAGAAAATTGCAAAAAAGTGGCTAGTACAAACCTTAGTACGAGTCATATTGAGAGTCATGGAAAACTCCAGCCCAATCCAGCCCAATACTGATGAGATAAAAGCAACTTACAGCTCATGTTATGAGCCATACCATCCCGGTACGATGTGTACCATGGTAGTCGTTAGAAACTTCAGAAGATGTTGCATAGGTTGAGTCTCCAAGGAACGGTAGCAACCACGAATCGTAAGATCTACCCAAGACCCGTATTGAGGAGCTATGGAGAAGTTTAGAAGAAATGAAGACTAGCAGGTCTCAAAGTACGAGAAGGAGCCACGGGTCGTAGAACCGAGGTACGAGTTGTAACAAGCCATCCGTGATAAAGTTCAGAAGATTGCCAGAATTCTCAGTATCAAACCACGACTGATTGTACGACTCGTAGGTTCATGGTACAAGTCGTCCTAGTTCACAACACTTAGCCAGATTCAGCAGAGGCCAGCCAACGTACGAGTCAGGGTCGTACAATCATGTTACAGGTCATAGTGAAGTCGGCGCCAATTTTTAGTAGTTTTCCTGTTTACTTAGGAGAAGGTTCCAAATATTTGTATAAATACTTTTAGGTTATGTTCAGCAGATAGAGCCACAGATTGAGTTTTCTTACACGAAGCACATTGAGAGACAAGTTGTTTTTAACTTTTAATTCAAATCTTGAAAATTTTCTTGCTTAAATTTCTTCCTTGTTCTTGAATTATTCATCATCAATTCTTGCAATAATCAAGAAGATTTTGTTTCAATCGTCATTGTAAGTATTAACTTATGTGTTTGTGTATGAATTCTTATAATTTTCTTACAATAATGAGAGGCTAAAACCTCCACAACTAGGGTTGTGAGAACCATGGTGAATTAACAAACTAGGGTTGCACAAAGTAATTCTAAACCAATGCTAAACACTTGTATCGTATTCACTTCATCTTTAATGTTTCTTAACGGAGCTCAATGTTAGGACTTTCCCGAATTCTTTACTTGCTTAAACCTAGAGAAGTAGAGATTAGGAAAAGAGAATTACAACGAAGCCTTGATCTTTATGGGTCATTGTATAGTTTGAGCTGCGAACGCAAGATGGTTAATTTGGGACAAATTTGATAACGGTTGAAGTAAAAATCACACATAGACCGTACCCAGTGATTGAGTATAGTCATCCTAAATGGACGAACCATTTGTTTGTATGAACCCTAGTTATCAAGTTCTACAAGTTAGCATTGGGAAAGATCAAAAGTGTAAAACCCAAGGTAATTATGAATCCATGGGGAACACTTACCCTAGTTAATTGAATTATATTGATAAACAACAATCAATTCTCAATCTTGTGTTATAATTGCAAAACCCCTTTTTTGGAGATAACATACTTAAAATCTTAAATACTAGTGTAATTCCATATCCTAACCTTATTCCCTGTGGGATCGACTCCAACCTTTGTTGGGTTCTTTATTGATAACGTCCCTTTCATACTTTATCAGGAGTGTGAGTTTGAGCGTTATCATATATCACTTCTTAGATTCAACATTCTCATTTCATTTTGTACACACATAGGGCAAGTTTTAGACATCAAATTGGAAGCATGGACTATACTACAACTCTTCACACATACAATCCAGCTCTGATTATCGATCCCTCAGAGACTTGTTAGTTCAATCATTTAAGGTTATTTCTTATTTCGCTATCCTATCAAACAGTTGAAATGGGGAATGGTTTGGAAAATTAACTACTAAAAACTTTATATATAAAATTAACTAAAGCTATTGCAAACTTGGTTTTACTTCAGATGATGATGAAAATATGGGGAAATAGCACTTTTAGTTTCAGTTTTCAAGATATGATTACACTATTCTTTATATGGTTGCTGGTCGCAAGTAAATATCCCATTCCTTGCCACTCTCCCAAGCATCCTAGAACTATCTCATGAACCCTAACGCCTATATCCCTATGGTCGTAGGAGAAACATGAAATGAAGGTTATGCCGACTTGTATTTCAACTAAACAGGGTTGAAGGTTATATCCCTATCCTCAACAACAACTTTTATCCTCTCACCAATGGGTTCAAAGTCTTTGAATTCCTATTTTATATTTATATTTAACCCTTTTGATTCCCTTTCCCATGTTCAACCGAAAGCTAACAAATTTACTCACAAGTTGATCAGGCTAATGAATAAGAAATTATAATAAGTAAATATAAACAACCATAAAAGAAAAATCAAAACTAGTATAAATTAGTCTTTCAAACTTCAACCATCCACCATGGCCAAAACCTGAGAGTATGAGTTTAGCTACTCATAGAAAAGAGAAAAAACAAAGACTTAATCATCATCATTCAAAGAAAAACGATAAAGAAAAGAAGAAATCTAGTGTAGAGCTTGTCTCTTCTTCCAAGTGGCTCACAACCCTTAGTAAATGATATGCGTAATGTAAAAGTGATCAAAAGATTCTTAAAAAATGACCTAGAAGCTATATATATATAGTGGAGCCTTCAAATGGCGCTTCTGCCCTCCGATGCTTAGCTTTAAAATCAGCAATTTCTGCTCCGGAATAGGCTTGGCGCACCACCCCATCTATAGCACCAAGGAGTTAGCCAAATTTCAATACCCCTGGATCATCCGGGCACCCCGCGCCACTCATAGCCCCTGAGTATCAGTCAAATTTCCTTGCTCTAGAACCTCTCTGGTGCCCTGCCCCATCCATAGCACCGAAATTTTGGAAAATTTCTCTAAGTCTAGGATACTTCTGGGGTTCTACGCCATCCATATTGCCAAGGTGTTGAATGAAACATCTCTGAAGTTTTGGACTTGGCGTTGGGTACCAGTCACAGCCCCAGATTTTGAAGCACATTTCTCTGAAGTCTGGGACTTAGTGCCTCGCACCAGCCATAGCCTTAGGTCCTTCTTTTGACACTCTTACCTTGAACATGTACAATGAGATCATATAATCAAATCATACCTTGAACATGTACAATGAGATCATGGTGGAAGAATATGAATATATCATGAAACCCCATTTCGAAATTTACTCTAAATCGTGATGAAAATTCGATAATCATGCCATTTCCATAGGTTCAACTCATACCGAAAAAAATTTACATCGATATCATAGAGAAAATATGCACATACTTCACATTGGTCAAAGCCCATACATTCTAATCATGTTCCAACACATATAATACAACATATGTTCTAGATTTGTAGGGACCCATATGATCTACATATACTTTAAACAAGAATGCAAGTTCATGATAAGAGCATGTGAATAAGTTATGAAATCCCATTTGAAATTCTAGACTAATTCATGGTGAAATCCCACATTCATGTTATTCACATATCATACTCATATTTCAAAAGGGTGCAAGTAACTTCATAAGCATACACTACTATTAACCATGATGATTCTTAGAATTTAGGGAAAACATATGAGAATCATGCATAATTTGAAACCCTAGAACATGCCTTTATAGAATCAAAGGATTTGGGTTTTTAGTATAAAATTTTTGGGGCACAAGGATGGAAGTCATGCCTTGAGTTCAAGTGTCAAGGTCTAGGATCAATAACTATGGGAGATAAATCCATGCTTATTCAGGTGTACTTCCATACTCCAGTCTATGTGATACCCTACTCATGTTTTATGTGAACATGTTATGCCAATGTCTAAGTTCCAAGTACTCCTTACGTGTATTCATACTCTGATTCATAGAATGAGAAGCAACTACTTCAGATGGTGATTCCAGTCTTCTTCCATGATTCCATAAATCTCAACTTCATTTCATGTCCCTTGTTAGTATGTAAACTCATGTCTCTCAGCATGCTCAGCTCTATGGACTCAGTCCATCAGATTTGCCGTATTGGCTCATAAGATCGTGTTATATCAAGTATATGCCCAACTTAGATTTCTTGAATGATTCATGCCCATAAATTTCCATACTCTAAGCCCTATGAATATTCCCCCATGATGGAAATGATGGTTAATATGTGTACGTTCAGGATAACTCCCAATCCCTGCCATAAGTGTCAGGTATGTAGAACTTCAGGAAGCACAGTTATCAGCCAAGCCTTGAAGTGTAACAACCCACGCGGTCATTTTATGACTTTTGACCTGTTTCCCTAGTCTGAACCTTTTCGTATCTTTATTTTTCTATTTATGACTTGCGGATATGGATGACACAATTTCCAAGATGATCCAATGAAGATTGGATAAAATTTTCAGTTTTTAAAGGTTTGAAGTTTGAGATGTTTGACCAAAGTCAACATTTCAAGTTTACCAGCTTGAATTTGGGTTCTGAAAGTTCTGTTAGTTTTGGAAGGTGATTTATGACTTAGTTGGGTAGTTTTCATGGATCCTGAGGTGTTCGGAAGTGAATTGAACCTTTGGTTGGATTTATGAGCTTTAAGGAAGCTAAGTTTGACCATGGTCAACTTTTGATCAAAACAACCTCATATTGGTGATTTGATGATTTCAACAAGTCCGTAATATGTTTTATGATTGAATTGCATGTTTGGTTTGTGGCCGGAGGATTTCAGATGAGTTTCAGGTGGATTTGAACGTTTTGTGTGTTTAGCATGATTTTAAGCATAAAATGTGACAACTCAGAGGTTCATTTTTAGTTTTTGAGATCAAAAAATTATTCCGAAGGTTTTCAAAATTCTAAGCATGAATTATAGGAGTCATATTAAAAGTTTGGTGCAACTTCGATAAGTCAAGATTTGGTTTTATTACAAAAGATCAAATAATTCTTGAGCAAGCAAAAATGATGTCTCATTGGACAAACGAGCACCAAATGAAGTTTCGATTTAACGAGTAGATCCTTATCATTATTTGGGAATTGTGGAAAAATAATCATTGCAACTTTGAGTTTGTATGATGAAGTTATGGCCATTTTAGTAAAAATTAAAGTTGCTAGTACAACCCTGTATAAATACCTAACAGTGTATTTTTGCACAGACTGTGTTTATTTTGTATTTTGAGTATATTTGGAGTTCTAGATCTCGGAATTGAGTGATTTTTGCAGCATTCTTCTCTATTTAACAAGGGAGTAAGTGTCTAAATCTTGATTTGGTATTTCTCCATGATTTCGTCAGTTGGTTTTCATTTGCATCAGGGAATTTATTGGAGGAAAATCGAGGATTTTGGGTCTAGAGTTAAGAGACTGTATTTTGATGAATTCAAATTCGATTTGAGCTCCTTTTTGGATTAAAATTTCATATTTAAGTTCTTTACATTATGGGTAACATGATTTTCAAATAAGATTCAAGTTTTGCCCTTGTAGGCTCGGGGTTGACTTTTGGATTGACTTTTTATGCCGGAATAGAAGTATATCAATATGGGTGTCCATGATTTTATTTTCTTACGTAGAATACATATCTGACCAGATTTTGATCATTTAGAAGGGATACAAAAGGGAAAATTCATAATTTGATGCTTGAGCTTTGTTTTGAGGCAAGTAGAGATTTCTTGATTCTTTGAGTTCGGGAAAAAGGGGAAGCTTAGTCCCTAATACGTTGGGCCATATAGGGTTGTGAGGCGTGTTGGAAAGGTGACCAATGAGATGGAGCTACCAGCATAGTTAGTTTCGGTACATCCGATATTTCATGTGTCCTTGTGAAGAAATGCATCAAAGATCCATCTTTAGTGGTTCCAGTAGAGGGCATTGGGGCAAAAGACATCCTTACCTAGGATGAGGTATCAGCCGAGGTCCTTGGTCATCAGGTTCATAAGTTGATAAATAGGGAAGTAGCTTTAGTGAAGGTTCTGTGGAGAAATTATCTTATTGAGGGAGCTACGTGGAAGGTCGAAGTAGATATAATGGCTAAGAACACGTATCTTTTCCCTTTCGGCTCAGTTCTAGCTTGAGGTATCAGTTTCCTCCTTAGTGCTCTATTCAGTTTCATGTCAAGTTCATGTCTCTCAGTTCCTTTCATGTCATAGCATGCACGTATGTTTCATGAATTCAGTTCAGTCAGGAATCTCAGTCCGGAGTCAGTCACTCTTCAATTGTTTAGTTTATGGGATTGCAGTTCCTTCCCTAGCCTTTCAGTATGCTTGATCTACATTTGAGGACGAATGTTCCCAAGGGGAAGATAATGTAACACCCCAAAAAGTTCCCTAGGTCAGAACCGAGGCTTACAATAGAAAAAAGTAGGAAAACTATGCCAAATCCAATCAACGAACCTCAGTATGGTTCGTTGTAGGGTCTAACGGGTCATTTGAAGTACTCAGTGTTTCATTACCAGAGAGCAGTCAGAAATTTGCCCAAAACCTACGAGGGGATTGTACGGACCGTGGTTTTATTGAATCGGTCATTATTTGTGTTCGTTGAGGAATATTAAGAGAATTTTGAAGGAAGAATGGGGGAAACCAACGGACGGACCAATGGTCCATCGTTTGTTACCACGGCCCGTTAGATGGGTCGTTGGTTCTACTAGTTTGTTGAAAATCTCGGATTAAGTTCGGAATCGTTCTAGGTATATGGATAGATCTGAGCTGATGCATTTATTGAAGCAAGGTGTTAAGATCAGTCCTAAGTATAAGAAGTGCATTACATGCTAATTATGTTCATAAGGAATCTCTAGCACAAAGTTGAGTTGAGAACCCCTTTACCGATTGAGTGTTCGTATAAGTTCTCACAAGGGTCAACTTCAAATGACCATATCTCCCAATTTACAAAACTTTTTTGGATGGTTTAGCACCTCATATTGAATCCCTTGAAGTCTTCTTTCCAATGCATCCCACTTTGTATCAATCGGAGTTCGGAGTAAACAATTATGAGCAGTTTAGTGCAGCAGCAGTAGGTAACAACGGACCTCAGAACGGGCTGTTGTAGCAACCAACGACCCGTCCCATTGGTCATTGGAACTGCCAGTTTCAGGTATTTTTTTGGTAGTTTGGGGGCATTTTGGTAAACTCCTATGCTTCTAACTCCTAAATGAATGTCGTTTTGGGCTTCCTTAGGGTCAGATTAAAGGGATTAGCCTAGTATATATCCTCACCCTCTTCAAACATCTATGGATTGATCTTTCTTTCAAGAAGAAGCTAGGGCTCATCACCTCCAACTTCTCAATTCCTCTTGGATCTTCAAAACAAGTAAAGGGATCATCAACCCAGGTATGTAGGATTATGAATGGGTATTTCAGTTTACACCCATACCCATTCCCTATTAATTTATGAAAATCTTCTAAAAATCTCATGGGGTTTTAATTTAATTTTTATGAAAATCTAATGATTTACTAATGGGTTTTTATATTTCGAAAATTTCATCATATTTTATGAACTTTGATCAGATTTTGCAACTATTTTGATTATAAAATTATTGATTTCGATTTCTACCAATTCAAGCCTAATTATGCATGATCTATGATGAATCGATCTATGATTTTCTCTTCAATTGATGATATTTACAAACCCAACATGATTTATAACTTGAAAAAAATGAGATTATTCAATTACCCATCATGATTTAATGATTTATAAGTTATATGTATGATCTACAAGTATGCATGAACCCTATGATTTATGAAGTATGTTTTGGCTGACTCACAGGCCTTTTCATGGCTAGTGCACATATGTACAAGTATGTTTATTTTTGTTATGATTTAAATAGCCTATGAATTTATAGATTAGCCTTAGCCACTCGAGATTCTCTTTAGCTGAGAATGTTTCCCTTAGCCAGGCAGGATTCTTTTTAGCTAAAAATGTTTCCCTTAGTCAGGCAGGATTCTCTTTAGATGAGAATGTTTTCCTTAGTTAGTCGGGATTCTATTTAGCTGAGAACGCTTCCCTTAGTCAGTCGGGATTCTCTTTAGCTGAGAATGTTTCCCTTGTTCTGCCAGTGACTCTCTATATCAGAGCATACTCTCCCTTTGACAGTCAGGGATCCTCTCTAACCGAGAATGTTTCCCTTAGACAGTCAGGGACTCTCTATGATATCAGTCATGACTTCGGTCCTCTATATTGGTTCAGTTCATAACCTTGTATATCGGTTGATCATATTTCAGTAAATGCCCTTATAAAGTTGTTACATTAAAATGCATATGTATATCTCATATAAGGTTGTTTTATCTCCTTCCAATTATATTATCATTAAAGTGTTTGGTTTATTTCCTTCTTGTAAACTTGTATGTTTTAGTTTATTTACATTTTCCCCATACTCAGTACATTCCAAGTACTGAACGCACGCCTTTATGTACTATATCGTTTCATGATATAGATTGAGGTCTCCGGACTCAGCCTCGTGGTTAGATACGCTTCGTCGTCTCTCAGCGGCTAGTGGTGAGTCCTCATCTCTTGAGGACGTGATTTATGTTTTACTTTTTCCTTATGATTCAGTTTTCAGACTTTAGGAATTAGCTGGGGGCTTGTCCCAACAACTCATCAGTTTAGTAGAAGGCTTTTAGACTTGTCTAGACATATGCAGCATTGTATCTAAGTGTGGTTAAAATTGTTCTTATGGTTTCTATTAGATTCTTGCTATTAGCTTCTGCTTATTCATGTTGTTGGTCGTTTCTATTGTTAAGTGTTATGCTATGATCATGCCATGGGTCAACTTGTAGCCTTTCGAGGTTTCTTGTCCCGTGTTAGGGCTAGGATGTGAACTCGGGTCGTGACAAAAATGGTAGGAGATGTTGGGCTTCGTCGAGCGTGGCACCTGAGAGTGCTGAACGTACTGGATACCATGACCCTGTGGACGAGTCTCAAACTTTAAATATGCCAGTCACAAGAACCACTGATGTTACTATCACTAAGGCTGCATCTGTAGCCCTGACTTCGACACCGGACACCGACGCTTAAATGCCATATATAGGTTTCCACCTCTATGTCTCTTATATTTTGTAGTGCTTTGAGGACAAAGAACTACTATTTTATTAGGGGTGGTGACTATGTCTATGTCCATACTTGAGTTTTTCTTTTGGTTTTCTTTTCCTGAGGACTTTATTTTTTGTTGGACCAGCATGTTAGCTTAGATTTTGTATTCTATTTTGTGGAATAGGTAGAAGAAAAAAATAGGAAACTTAGGGCAGTATAAAATGTAACAACTGGCACACTTGAGCATGAATAAGTTTTTTGAAAAAGCATACCTCCAAACTTTTAATTGTGCTTCATCTTTTCAGTATGTTGACTTGTATAGCTCATAGTTTGACATTATGTGTATCAATGGAATGATTCTAACTTATGCTAGTGTACGAAACTAATAACTGGTAGTTGATAATTAAACCCTTTTCCATGTGCATATGAGCCATCTTGCTTAGTTTTTACATTGTGTGTGCAATCTAGAACTTGCTCGATTAGTCGTGTTACGACCATAGGATTGGTTTTGTTAGACAAGGATCATAGGCCTTTTTTATTGTAAACCTACTAAAGCCTAAAAGACCAACCAAATAAGATAAATAATCGGTAGATCCCAATTTTGAGACTTAACCATTTTTGTTGTTATCCTATCTTTGTCTTTATAATTCTTGTTTTGGCCCCAGTCCCTCCTTAGATACTAAGCTTCAACTCAGGCAAATCGCCTAAGTTGAGGGTTGATGAGTTGATAATATATGAAGCCGGAGTTGGACTTGAAAAAAGAAAGTAAGTTGATGAAAGAAAAAAAGTGTGGTAAGAGAAAAAAATGAAATAAAAAAAAGAAAAAAGGGAAAATCCCAAAAATTGCAACACAAAAGGAAAAATAGTCATATGTTAGAAATAAAACCACATCTGAACTATATTGATATATAAGAAGGGAAGGGTAGAGAAGGGCTTAGAAAAGAAATAAAAAGTGTAGTGTTGAATTATGGTCATGTCACTTATCCAAACCTACCATACCCATCCTTGAGCTTACATTACAAGCTGAGTAAAGTTCTATAGTGATTTTAATCCGACCATTTGATGACAGAAGCTTAGAAAATAACACAAGCCTATGGTATATTTATGTACGATGTTTGAACTTCTTTGTGAGTGTGAGAAGAAGTATTTCTATTATTTCGGACTTATTTAAATATATATATGTGTGTGGGACATTCTTTGATTGGTGAAGGCACTGGGGTGACGTTGTCTAACTGCTAGTTGTAAAGGTTGCGAGGCACTGGTGTATGCGTGATTTTCTATAAATTAGTTTCATTCTTTAATCCTTCAATGTCAGCTTGAGAAGCTTTGGATAGCACGTATGCATTCTTTTAATAAAAAGAGATGGCTAAGATTGAGGAATATGTGTTGACTAGTATTCATGTGATTGTCATAGGTTTCCTAGTTTTCTTATGCCTAAGCATCATGTTAATAGAGTCTTGTTTTAGTTTCTTGAGGACAAGTAAACATTCTAAGTTGAGGGTATTGACGTGTCGGGATTTCATGGCACAACTAACACTTTTAACAAAGGATTTTATTGTTCTAACTGTGTTTTTATGAGATATGATGGTATTTTGTGTCTATGTGTAGGATGATCTGGGGTATTTATATGCCCAAGTGATACTCAAATGCATCGTTTTTGCCTTGTTTATCCATCAATGTTTGTACATTCTCATGTAAATTATAGGAAAGTGTGAATTTATACTAACCAACATGATTAGCGTTGTTTTGTAGGAAAAACATACTTTTTATGGAGCTAAGATGCATGTTGGAAGGAATCGCAGATGGACTCGGGAGCGAGCAAGGAATTGGCCAAGGAAAGCAAGGAATAAAGAGGCTCCGCGATGGAGCCGTGTCACGCTTCCATCGCGGATGCATTCTG
>JACEIK010009859.1:0-12879 GCA_018107945.1 Datura stramonium | reverse complement strand
TATCACAGAAATGTAGGTGGAAGGTTCATGATTCTTAAGTTGGGTTAAATACAAGAGTTTTAATCCATAGGCATAAGTTCCGACTAGCAACCGGAGAAAAAATTAACCAACTCGAATCGATAATTAATTTCTCTACATATTCGTTTTAGCCTCAGCATGCTCACATTCATAGTTTAGATTCACTTGTATATTCATTTTAGCCTTAGTATAAAATTAGATAACAAAATATAAAAACCTTTCTTTACATTGTTGTCTGCATTTTTAGAGTTACAGTAAATTGACACTTGAGTAGATTTTTCCCCGTAGTCCAGTCCCTGTAGGATTGATACTTGGCTTACTTGAGGCACTCACTACTTGTTCGACCACGTGCACTTACGTGTAGTCATCCAGACAGCCGAACATAGGAAAAAAAGTTGCAAAACCAATGTTGGAAGTCTAAACTAAAAAAGTACAAGTGTGGATATATGGATCCAAAGGACTGACCATGAAATTAGTCTGCGGATCATCCTGTCTATCGTGGACACAGATCTACAACTAAACAAGTTAGAGCCAAGAAGATGTTTCATTTGACGGACCACGAATAAAATTACAAACCATCTTTCTAATCATAGAAGAGGTTCTGCAAATATGCTATATAGTCATTACTTGAAGAGCCTTTTGATGAACCGGGAAAACAAACTAGTAACACCCCAAAAGTTTGTTAGGTCAAACTTGAGGCTTACAACAGGAAACAATACTAGAACCAAAGAACAAACCTCAGTACGGTTCATTGTAGGGTCTAATGGGTTGTTGGAAGTGCCTGTTGTTTCATGTCCAGAGAGCTGTCAGAAATTTTCCCAAAACCCACGAGAGGATTCTATTGACTATGGTTATTGAACGGGTCATTGTTTGTGGTCATTGAAGAAGATTCGTAGAATTTTAAAGGAAGAATGGGAAAACAACATATAGACCAATGGTATGTTGTTTGGTTCCACGATCCATTGTAGGGGTCGTTGGTTCTGCCAGTTTGTTGAAAATTTCGGGCTAAATTGGAAACGTTCAAGGTATGTGGATAGACCCAAGCTCAATGAATTTATAGAAACAAGATGTTAAGATCAATTACTAAGTATAATAAGTGCATTATATTCAAATTAAGGTCATAAGGAACCTCTAGCACAAAGTTGAGTTTAGAGACTTCTTACTGATTGAGTTTTCATATAAGTTCTTACAAAGGTCAATTTCAAATGACCATAGATCCAAATTTACAAAGTGTTTTTGGGTGATTCAACACATCAAATTAAGATCTTGGAGTCTTATTTCCAGCACATCTGACCTTGCCTCAATCAGAGTTTGGAGTAAAAAGTTATATGCAGTTTAGTAAAGCAGCAACATGCATTGGACGACCCTCAGTACAGGTCGTCCTACCAAACAATGACCCATCCTATTGGTCGTTGTAACTGCCAGCTTCAGGCTTCAATTCAGTAGTTTGGGGGAAGTTTGGTAAACTCCTATGCTTCTAACTCCTAGATAATGTCGTTTTTGGATTCCTTAAGGTTAGATTAAAGGGATTAACCTAGCCTAAATCCTCACCCTCTCCAAAAGATTGATAGTTGGATTTTCTCTCAAGAAAGGAGCTAGGGTTATTCTTCAAACCCCTTCAAATCTTCTTGGGCTCTTCATGACAAGTCAAAAGATCATCAAACTAGGTATGTAGGGTTATGAGTGAAGGGTTTCTTCCACTCTCATGCCCTTTTCAAGTTGTATTCATGATTCTCACTTCCCATGCCCTAATTTTCAAAATTCTAGGGTTAAGCTTCTTGTGGATGAATCTTTCATGTTCTTTAATGAAATCAGTTTCTTAATGATCCAATTTATGTTATTATGATTATTATTGCATGTCCCTTATCAAATACCTCATGAATCTAATAATTTAAAGTTTCAAGTATGATTTTAATAACTCCTAGGGTTTAACTCAATTCAGTGCCATCTTCTATGCTATCTTTACGGGTTCGATTCTCTCATGTTTCAGTTGATGAATTATGGCTCTTAGGGAAGATTTGAAACTCAATTTACTTAATAATTCATGATTTCAAGTTTATGAAGATTATGCTCTATTATGCATGTTTTATGAAAATTCAAGCCTATGATCCATGACTTCGAGCATGATGAGTTATCTAATATGCATGAATGTTTATGAACTCTCAAATTATGATTTCATGATTTTGAAGTATGAAGTTAATTTCAATGATGTATGATTTTATGATTTGGAAAAACCCACACAAGTTAAGTATGCTTTCATGATTTAGCCAAGGCTAATAAGATCAGCTTATCAATACTCCCAATGCAGCTTATGATATATTTTGGTGTCAAGACTCCCAATGTTCAAATTTCAGAATGTGCATGTAATTATGATTTTAGCTTCATTGAAAAATGATGGGAGCATTATGCATGATTTTGGGAGTAGTATCTAGCACCGAGTAGGCTTGAGGTTCAGGTTCCCCAATCTCAGAACTATGCGCCAATGTAGCTATATGTTACATGTTTGGGACCTCTCAAGAGAGTTTTCCCCTTCCCCCAAGGGGCCTCAGTTTGTTATCGATATCATGGTATCATCCTTATCCCTAACAAGGTTTTGGACAGCTTTGCCCACTTGAGTGTGATAGTTGGGGCATCACGTAAGCTCTATTGTGATGGTGTCGATTATGACGA
Source organism: Datura stramonium (assembly GCA_018107945.1). NCBI lineage: Eukaryota > Viridiplantae > Streptophyta > Magnoliopsida > Solanales > Solanaceae > Datura > Datura stramonium. The sequence goes on along the minus strand of JACEIK010009859.1, from coordinate 10,191 downwards.
GTCTCCCATTGTTCCTCATGATTTTAGTTACTCATGTTCCTGACTTATGATATTATGTTTTACAACAAATTTGACCTAATGATTAGTTTATGAGTTTTTACTTACAATTTCTGTTATGACAAGTCATATGATTTCTGTTTTTAAAATCTTAGGTCATTATGTTTAGTTATGATAACCAGCTTATGATTATGTATATCTCAGATACAATTTTTAGAATGCATTCCTTACTCTCATGATCTTTTGATTTATATGCATGATTTCAACTAATGTTTTACTAAGTATGTTTTACTTACCTTGCATACTCAGTACATTCAAAGTACTGAACGCATACTTTATGCTATATTGTTTCATGATATAGATACAGATACTCAGACTCGGCCTGTAATTAGAAATGTTCTGGACTTAATCAGCTAGCAGGGGGTGAGTCCTCATCATTCGAGGACTAGAGTTACGTACTTTATTTTAGTTCTTTTACTTCATTTTAGTTTCAGACTTTGTAATTAGTTGGGGGCTTGTCCCAAAAACTCATTGTTAGTAGAGGCTTCCAGACATAGAGTTAGTATATCCAGCTTTGTGACTCAGCATTGTAATATGTCGTTTTACTTATTCCTGATGTTGTATATACTTTCTCTTATCCATGCTTATAGTTTAATCTTTGCTTGTTTATGCTATTAAGTCATTCTATGTATGTGCCATGGGTTAGCTTGGAGTCATTCATGGTTCTAGATCTCGTGTCTCCATCTGGGGTCCCAGCTCGAGTCGTGACAAATTTGGTATCAGAGCATTAGGTTTAGAGTGTCCTAGGGTTTCTAAAATCCATGTTAAGTAGAGTCTTTTTTTCATGGGTATGAAGCGTGCCACACTTATGAGGAAGAGGCTACAAGATGTTTGAGGAAATTCCCTTCTTTCATACTCTAGTTTGTGCTATAGAGTTTAACTCTATAAAGACTTTCTCCTAACTCGTGCATTCGCGTGCTCCAAAGCATAATGCCAGTCAGAGGAATAAGAGGCTCTATCGAACTGTTTCTTCTTGTAGGAGCTAAGAGAAGCCAAGGCAAAAGAATCCGTAAACTTGAAGTAAGGAACCAGAAGATTGGAGGAGTACGACAGGAGAAGTATGAAGCCTTTAGTGATAGCCTTAGAGGCGAATGGAAAGTCAAGAGATAGTGATTTTTTCCTAGACTCAAAAAAAAGATCCAATCCTTAGAATGCTGACCTTTAAGCTAAGGGGGAGATTATAAGGTGAAGGACTAGGTCAAGTCTTGAGTTCCAAGTGTAAAGGTCCAGGATCAGTAACTATGGGAGATCGATCCACACTTATTAAGGGGTCTTCTTGTATTTCAGTCAATGTGATACTCTACTCATGCTATATGTGAACAGGTTATGCCCATGTCTAAGTTCCAAGTACTCCTTATGTGTATTCGTACTCAGATTCATAGAATAAGGAGTAACCACTTTAGATGGCAATTCCAGTCTTCTTCCATGATTTCATAAATCTCAACTTATGTCATGACACTCGTTATGTATGTAAACTCATTTCTCTCAGCATGGTCAGCTCTATGAACTCAATCCTTAAGATTTGCCTTAGCGACTCATAAGATCGTGCTATATCAAATATATGCCCAACTTAGATTTATTGAATAATTCATGCTCATGATTTCCTTATTATTAAGCCCTACGAATGCTCCCCTATGATGAAAATAATAGTTACAAAATGTACGTTCAGGATAACTCTCTATTCATTCCATAGTTGCCAGGTATGTAGAAGTTGATGAATCACAGTTATTAGCCAAGCTTGGAAGATAAGGGATTTCTTGAATAGCACTAGCTACAAAGAGCCATGGAGTAATCATAAATGATAGGTTTGAATGAGGTGATGATGTACAGGTGGGACATAGTACGGTGTGACTTGTGGTTTCTTTATTAAAGCTTGAACTTGTATGACTTTCTTGTTAAGGGGGGAGTAATGTTCTTAGTGGATACCTCTAGGTTGTCGGAGGGTGGTCTTGCTAGGATTGAATGTTGTTGAGGTATGCGATAGGCTATCAGTAGTCCTGTTTGGAAGTGGAAAGAGATAAATATGGGTTACTTCATAGGGTCTCCTCGGACACGCTGACAACATGATTCTATATGGGTAGTAGTGGACCAAATAACCAAGTAAGCACAAGAACTATGCTAGATTTTATATTCAGGAGTTAGTTTGATTGCATGGAGTTCCGTTGTCCATCATATCGGATAGTGTTACTCAGTTTACCTCTCAGTTTTGGAGGTTATTTCAGAAGGGTCTTGGTACTTAGGTAAGATTAAAACAACGTTTCACTCACAGACAGATGGTCAGGATGAGCTGACTATTTAGACTCTTGAGGACATGCTGAGAGCGTGTGTTATTGATTTCAAGTGTAGTTGGGATGATCACTTACCCCTCATTGATTTTACGTACAACAACAATTACTATTCCAACATTCAGATGGCTTCATTTGAGGCTCTTTATGGGCGGAAGCATAGATCACCTATTGGATAGATCGACGAAAGTGAGGCTACATTGATAGGGCCAGATTTAGTTTATGAGGCTATGAAGAAAGTTCTTCTCATTAGAGAGAAGCTGAAAACAACACAGAGCCGATAAAAATCTTAGGCAGATGTTATGAAGATAGAGCATGGTTTTGAGGTCGATAATTGGGTGTTCCTGAAGGTATCTCCTATGAAGGGAGTTATGATGTTCGGTAAGAAAGGGAAGCTTAGTCCCTGATATATTTTTCCTTATAGGATTTTGAGGCGAGTTGGAAAAGTGGCTTATGAGTTGCAGCTACCAGCGGAGTTAGCTTCAGTGCATCCAGTTTTTCATGTATCTCTATTGAAAAAGTTCATTAGTGATCCAACTTTAGCTGTTCCGGTAGAAAACATTGGAATGGAAGATAGCCTTACCTATGATAAAATTCTGATTGAGATTCTTGATCGTAAAGATCGAAAGTTGAGGAACAAGGAAGTAGCTTTAATGAAAGTTTTATAGAGAAATTAGCTTGTTGAGGGAGCTACATGGGAAGCCGAAGTAGATATGATTGCTAAATACCCACATCTTTTTCCCTTCCAGCTCAGTTCCAGCATGAGTTACTAGTTTCCTCCTTAACACTCCATTCAGTTTCATTTTGAGTTCATGTCTCTCAGTTCTTTTCATATCTTAGCATGCATGTATGATGTGCTGTGAGTTTACAACACTTTTGACGCTTAAAACTGAGAAAATAGCATGGACTTAGGTATTTTTATATGGATATGAGGCACTTTTACTATGATTTCAAGGAAAATAAGTGTTGGAGCAAAAATGTGCAAAATAAGCCTAAAAATGTAGAAAATCAGTCAAAGTACAACTCTCAGTATGAGCTGTACCTGGATTGTATGAGCCGTACTAAAAACCATGGTAAAAGTCAGAAGGATGGAATAAGAGGAAGGAAACATACGACTTTCAGTATGAGCCATAATTGGAGTCGTGGAATTGTTTAGAGAAAATTTCACAAAGGCAGCCTCTTGGTACGAATGGACTCAACGGATCGTAACACCAACATATGAATCGCACCATGAGCCGCGGTGAACTTTAGAAGATTCTTTAATGCTTAGTAGAACTTCAGACACAACAAACAGTACGAGTTGTAGGAGGAAGGTACAAGTAATACCATAACACTCGTGGAAAATTTTAGGAGATGTCAGAGTTCTCAGGGCCAAACCACGAATGCATTGTATGACTCATAGGACTATCGTATGAGTTTTACCAACTTGCCAAAACTTAGACAAATCTGCAGCAGGCAAGGACTTACGAGAAGCAGGTACGACCCATACAATCCTACTACGGGTCGTAGGTCCAGTCGTGACACAGTTGACGCCAGATATGGAAAATTCCCTGTTAGCTTAGGAAAAGGTTTCTAATGTCTATGTAAATAGCTTTTATGTTTAATTTTAGTCAGATAACATAGAAACGAAGTCGTAGATGTGTGAATAATATTATTGTGAATTTTTATCAAGTTTTGAGGAGCAATTCTTGGGATCAAATTCTTGATTTCCTACATCGTTCTTGATATTGTTCTTTGATATTCAAATATGGTTTTCTTCAAATTATTTTTATAAGTATTTAATTATGTGTTTGTTTGTGAATGCAAATCGTAATCTTACAACCATGAGAGGCTAAAACGTACACAAAAAAGGGTTGTGGGAACCATGGTGGATTAACAAAATAGGGTTACACAAAAGTGATTCAAAACCAATTCTAAACACTTGTATTGTATTCTCCTCATCTTTAAACGTTTCTTAATAGTGTACAACGTTAGGACTTTCCTGAATTCTTTACTTTCTTGAACTTAGAGAAGTAGAGATTAGGAAAATAGAATTACAATAAAGCCTTGGTCTTTATGATCATTGTATTCACTTGAGTTGTGGTCACAAGATAGTTAAATTTGGAACATAGTGATAACAGATAGTTTGAGATCGCTCATGAGACCTAACCCGGTGATTGAGTATAGTCATCCAATAGGGACGATCTAGTCGTTTTGATGAACCCTAGTTATCATTTTTACAAGTAAGTATTGGGATTGATCACGTGTGTATACCCGAAGTAGTTATGAACTCATGGGGAACACTTACCCTAGTTGTTTGCAAATCAAGATTTAAATCACGAATATAATCTTGTTTTAATATTGATTTCTTGGAAACCCCCCAATTTGGAGATAACTTACCAAAAAGTTTAATTATCGGCATTAGTCTAGATCGTACCCTATTCCCTGTGGATTCGACCCCAACCTCTTAGTTGGGTTGTTTATTCAAAACGACCGCTTTATATTTTGTCAGGAAGTGTGAGTTTGAGCGTTATCAAAAAGTCGCGTTGTTGCCGGGAAATACAGCTAAGATTAGATTAATTGTTTGTATTTGACTTTTGGTTGTTATTTCATGAATTACGTTTTCTTTTTGTTTTTGGATATCCACAGATTGTCGCTTGGTCAATTACAATTACTCAACGGAGTGGAAATCTCCTTATTCCATTGGATCTCGAAATTGAAAGAACACTACGAAATATGGAGAACCAAGAGCAGAGAGATGCCTGTCACGACCCGAACATAGGCCTGGATTGAGACAGGGGACAAAGAACCCCGAAAGGCTCTAAATCGACCCATGACATGAACACGACATTTGAATTTAGCATAATCAAGTAGAAGTTTAACATATGTAATAAAGTGGATGTATGAAAATATCATAACATCTGAATACGTATCAAAAGGTTGAAAACTTAATACAAGCTATGTTTGAAAAACCTCTACTACTGACGAGTTGATGAGACAAGATCCCAACTAACTCAGTAAAGTTTGAAACTGAAAATACTGAAATACAACTAAAAAGAAAGTCCCTCGAAAGATGAGGACTCGCGGTGCACCCAACGACTCGTTGTGACCATGTCGTGGCCTGCACTGTCTAAGCTCTTCAGCCTCAAGTCAACTTCTGACCACGGACCACTTGACAACTCGTGGTGATGACCAGGACGCGTGGTCTCACCCATGCTCAGTGCCAAATACAAAAATCTCCACTAAGTCCACCCTCCTCCCCACGAGTCACTGAATGACTCATGGTGCACCTCACGAGTCACTGGATGACTCGTCCTGTGACCTGGTGCAGAAAATCCTATTTTCTCCGTTTTAATCCTCGGTTCTAATCTTAGGGTTCTTGGGGTATTACAATATCTCCCCCTTGGGAACATTCGTCCTCGAATGTGGCTAAACATACTGAAAAGTAGAGAAATGCAATCATCCTACTCAAATACTGAACATTTAAGCGGAAAATTGATAGAGTGACTGAATTCAAACTGAAATACACGACTGAACTCAATTTATGAATCACACATACATACATTGACATGAAAGAAACTGGGGCACATGAACTGAATATGAAACTGAATGGAGTACTAAGGAGGAAACTGATACCTCAGACTGAAACTGTGCCAGAAGGGAATAGATGCGAGTATTTAGCCATCATGTCTGCTTCGACTTCCCATGTAGCTCCCTCAACATGTTGGTTCCTCCACAAAACCTTTACTAAGGCTACTTCTTTGTTTCTTAGCTTTCAAACCTGAAGATCCAGTATTTCCACCGGAACCTCCTCATAGCTAAGGCTATCCTTCACACCTACGCTCTCTATTGGAACAACTAGAGCTGGATCACCCAAACACTTCTTTAAGAGCGATACATGGAAGACTGGATGAACTAAAGCTAATTCTGAGGGAAACTCCAATTCATAGGCCACCTTGCCCACGCATCTCACAATCCGATACCGGATAATATAATTGGGACTAAGTTTCCCTTTCTTCTTGAACCTTATCACTCCCTTTATGGGAGATACCTTCAGAAACACCCAATCATCAACTTCAAATTCTAGTTCACTCCTTGTCACATCCACATAAGACTTTTGATGACTCTGAGCTATTTTTAACCTTTCTCTTATGAGCTGAACCTTCTCCATCACCTCATGAACTGAATCTTATCCTATCATCGCAGCTTTATTGACTTCAAACCAACCAATAGGAGCGTCAAACAGAGCTATTTTAATGTCTAAAATGGTAGCTGTTGTTATATGAAAACTTGATAAGAGGAAAATGATCATTCCAACTACCCTTGAAATCAATCACACATTCTCTCAGCATATCCTCAATAGTCTGAATGGTCCATTCAGCCTGACCATCTTTCTGCAACTGAAATGATATGATAAGCTTGACTTGAGTATCAAGTCCCTTTTGAAACGATCTCCAAAACTGGGAGGTAAACTGAGTACCTCTATATGATATGATGGACAAGGGAACTCCATGCAACTGAACTAACTCCCAAATATATAACTTAGCATAATCCTCCACTGAATCGGTAGTTTTGACCGGTAGAAAATGAGTTGCCTTAGTCAACCTGTCTACAACCACCCAAATAGAGTCATACTATCAATGAGTGCGAGGAGACCCTGTAATGAAGTCCATATTGATCTCCTCCCACTTCCAAGTAGGAATACTAATTTCTTGAAGTACACCTCCAGGTCATTGATGTTCCACTTTCACCTGTTGACAATTCGTACATTTGGCCACGAATTCTACTATGTCCTTCTTCATGCCACTCCACCAATAGACTTCCCGTACGTCATGCTACATCTTGGTGGAACTTGGATTTATAGAGTATCTAGAACCATGAGCCTCGTGCAACATCCGATCTCTCAAGTCATCAATACTCGGAACACACAAGTTACCCTGATATCGATGCACACCATCTCCCTCTTTGGAAAGACTTCTACCTTCTAATTCTGAACGGCTTCCTTCAACTTTACCAAAATAGGATCCTCGTCTTTCCTAGCTTTAACTTCGGTCACTAAGGATGATTCTGACCCATTCTGAACAATGGCACCACCATATGTCAAGTCAATAAGTCGAGTCTTAACCGTGCAAGCCGATGCACATCCTTCACTAACTCCTTCCTTTTCTCATTTAAATGGGACACACTCTCCATAGAAATCCCACTAAGAGCATCTGCCACCACATTAGCTTTGCCCGGAAGATAAAGGAAACTCATATCATAATCTTTCAAAAGCTCCAACCACCTTCTTTGATGTAGATTTAGTTCCTTCTGGATAAACACGTACTGTAGGCTTTTGTGGTCCATAAACACATCCACATGGACCCTGTATAGATAGTGTCTCCAAATATTCAAGGCAAATACTACCCCTGCCAATTCGATATCGTAAGTCGGATATTTCTTTTCATGGACTTTTAGCTGCCTGGAAGCATAAGCTATAACTTTACCATGTTATGTCATACACAACCAAGGTCGATCCTCGAGGCATCGCAATATACCTCAAACCCATCGATGCACTCAGGTAAAGTCAACACTGGCGCTGAGGTGAGTCGAGTCTTCAACTCTTAGAATCTTTTCTCACAGACCATTGAAAGTTCACTTTTTTCTTGGTCAATTTAGTCAATGGTGCTGCAATGGATGAAAACCCTTTAACAAACCTCCGATAATAACCAGCTAAACCCAAGAAACTCCTTATATCCGAAGGGCTCACTGGTCTAGGCCAATTCTTCACCACTTCTATCTTTTGAGAGTCCTCCTATACACCCTCACTTGACACCACATGTCCCAAAAATGCTACTGAGTCTAGTGAAAATTCACAATTGCTGAACTTAGCATATAACTGACGATCCTTCAAAGTCCGTAGCACCACCCTCAAATGAGTGGCATGCCCCTCCTCACTCTGAAAGTACATAAGGATGTCATATATGAACACAATCACGAACATATACAAGTTTGGCTTGAACACCCTGTTCATCAAATCCATAAAGTCTACAGGAGTATTCGTTAGTCCAAAGACATAACTACAAACTCATACTGACCATACCGAGTCCTGAAGGTTGTCTTCGAGATGGTATATGGATCGGAGGTCTATGTTTTAGAAACACTTGGCACCTTGAAGCTGGTCAAACAAATCATCAATCCTAGGGAGAGGATACCTATTCTTGATTGTAACTTTTTTCAATTGCCGATAATCAATGCACATTCGAAGGGAACCATCTTTCTTTCGGACAAAGAGAACTAGTGCACCCCATGGGGATTTATTAGGTCTGATGAAACCCTTGTTTAAAAGATCCTTCAACTGCTCCTTCAACTCTTTTAACTTAGTTGGGGCCATTCTGTAAGGAGGAATAGATATAGGCTACGTATCTGGGAGTAAGTCAATCATCCGGAAACACTTTTGGATACTCACACACTACAGGAACTGATTGGATAGTCGGGGTTTCGGATGTAGCATCCTTAACCCTAACTAGATGGTACACGCAACCTTTAGAAATCATATTTATAGCCTTAATGTAGGAAATGAAGCGATCTACAGGCATAGCTGAACTACCCTTCCACTTTAGGACTAGCTCACCAGGAAATCTAAACTGTACTGCACGAGTTCTACAATTGACTGAGGCATAACATGCATGTAGCCAATCCGTGCCGAGTATAACATCAAATTCGGTCATGGATAACTCTACTAAATCTGTTGACGTGAATTTTTAAAGAACTGTGACAGGGAAATTTCTATATACTCGTCGAGCTATAATTGAATCACCGATTGGAGTAGAGACTGAGAAGGGTTCCGATAGGATTTTTGGACTGAATCCAAAACTACTAGCAACATAGGGCGTCATAAAAGATAAAGTAGCCCCTGGATCTCATAATGCATACACATCAAGGTGGAATACTCGTAATATACCAGTGACTAAATCTGGAGAGACCTCCTGCTCCTGACGAGATGCTAGGGCATCAAATCTGTCCTGGCATTGACCACCAGCCACACTAGTAGATGCCCCCTATTGAGCTTGGTTTGCTGGTGGAGCTTTTGAACTGGAGGCTAGGCCTCGGTCACTATCATGGACCTGTTTGGCTACTAGGCAATCTCTAAGCATATGTCCGGGCTTCCCGAACCCAAAACAAGCACTTGAACCTGCTAAGTACTGACCCGCGTATCTCTGGCCACACCTGCTACACTCAGGAATGCTGGACTCTGCAGATATGCTACTTTGACCTCTAGAGCCTGATGCTCATCTCCTCTAATCACGCCTGGATCTGGATGAAACACTCATAGCCGATGGCGCTGGGGTTGAAGATCTCTTGTGGGACTACTGACGGTGCCCACCAGGTCTTTGCTGGGAAAATCCGAAGTTATCGATCCTATCCCTCTTGGCCTCTCTCTCCCTCTCACTCACCTGTACCGCCTCCACCTGCTGGGTGTACAGAACTATCTGGGGAAATTCAATATCCTGATGTAGCATCGTGGTCTGGCAATCTTTGACCAAGTAGTATTCTATACCATGCATGAACCGACTCACTCGAGCTCTCTGGTTTATCACCATTTCAGGTGCATACTTGGAAAGGCGAGTGAACTCCAAGTCATACTCCTGAACTTTCATCTTTCCTTGCTTCAAGTTCACAAACTCGAATTCCTTAATCTCCTTCATATCATGAGGGAAGAACTAATCCAGAAATGTGGTATGGAACTCATCCAAACCAATGGGTCCTGCTCCAACTACCCTACTATCCTTCCATTGCTTAAACCAAATATGTGCGACCCCTTTCAACTGGTACGAGGCTAGATCCGCGCACGCAACGGGTCACCTAACGACTCGTTGTGCCTGGGCAC
>JACEIK010009858.1:2000-13419 GCA_018107945.1 Datura stramonium | reverse complement strand
CTAGAGAAATTTCAGAATATTTCGTTGACCAAAACTAGACTTAATTAATCTCCATGGAAAATGTCTATAACCAACATTTTAGGTATTTAAGATCACACTATAAATGGATAGTTAGAGGAATGGGTCCAGTCCCTGTGGGTTCGACATTCTGGTTCTCTAAAAGAGCCACTATATTACTTGCACGACCCGTACACTTGCGGACGCGCTTAATGCGGGAGCGAACAGTGACTCAAATAACTCATAACACTTCCTTCTTAGTCTATAAAATACTCTTAGTTCTATCTTGAAAGAATGGATTTATCTCTCAAATTATCCAGGGTGTTACAGTAATATCACTCGGGAGCCTTATCGGGCTAGGAGAACACTCTTTAGCAAGGCCCCAAACATGAATATACACCTCTGGTGGCACATAGTTATGAGACTAGGGGTTTGCCTGAACCTTGAGCCTACTCAGTGCTAGACACTATACCCAAAAATATGCACATGACTCATAATCATTATCATGAAAACATACCTGATCTTGTATGGGCTAGTTTAAAATCATGAAAGCATAATCATACTTGACATACATAAACTAGCCATGAAAATAGTGCCACAATTGGTCATGATACATAGCTTGATTTTTCATGAAATCCATACATTCTTAAATAATTCTTCATAAATTTAAAATCACAAAATCATAAGTTTAAGAATTCGTAAACATTCATACATACTTTGATAATTCGTCATACTTGAAATCATGGGCTCATAAGATTGAAATTTGTAAATCATGCATAATAGGGAAAAATCACCATAAACTAGAAATCATGAATTAGTAAGAAATTTGAGAGTCAAATATGCCCTAATAACCGTAATTCATCAATTGGAACATGAGAGAATTGAACCCATAGAGATATCATGGATAATTTTATTAAATTGGGTCAAACCCTAGAATTTCATAATTTAGAACTTGAGAAGTAGAGATCATGAAATTAAATTAAAAAGGGCATGAGGGTGGAAAGATTCCCCCCATTCATAATCCTACATACTTGGGCTTGAAGAATATTCATCTTGATTGGAGATCCAAAGGGAATTGAGGGGACGATTGATGAAGAACACTAGCTTTTCTTGAGGGGATTTTATCTTCACTTAGGGGCTAGGAGTAGAATGAGGGTTTAGGATGAATAAAACCCTTAAAAACACCCTTTAGGAGGCTTAAAAAAACTTATTTTAGGAGTTAAGAACATAGAAATTACGAAAACACCCTTAATAACCCAACTATGAATTTGTCTCCGCCAGACCCAACGACTCACCTCACGACCCGTTGGGTCTCTTCACGGGTCATTACCTGGCCCATTACCACTAGGACCAAAATTCCATTCTCTAATCTTTTCTTGACACCTCCACTTAACAATTTATTGTGAAACTTAATGGGTCACTTAACCAGTCATAAAGACTCTATGAAATCCAAGTATTCACCACCCCTTGCCTCTTAATGAGTCACATGACGACCCGTCAGGTCACTTGACGAGTCACTCGATGAATTATTCTATGACCCGGTGCAGGTTTTCCTATTTTCTTCATTTCAGTATGGGGTATGATCTTAGGGACTTTTGGGGTATTATATTATCTCCCCCTTGGGAACAATCATCCTCAAATGTAGGTTAAGCATATTGGAGGGATAGGGAAGGAACTGCAATCCCAAAACTGAATAACCATATTTGAAAACTGAGGGAGTGACTGATTCTGGACTGAGATACATGACAGAATTGAATTCATGAAACATACATGCATGATATGACATGAAAGGAACTGAGAGACATGAACTTGGCATGAAACTAAATAGAGTACTGAGGAGGAAACTAGTGACTCATGTTGAGACTGAGCCAGAAGAGACATATCTGCTTTGGCTTCCCATGTAGCTCCCTCAACAAGATGATTTCTCCCCAAAACCTTTACAAAAGATACCTCTTGTTCCTCAACTTCTGAACCTAATGATCAAGGATCTCAACCAGAACTTCCTCATAGGCAAGGCTATCCTTCACCCCAATGCTTTCTATCAGAACAACTAAAGCTGGATCACCAATACACTTTTTGAATAAAGACATATGGAATACCAGATGCACCGAAGCTAACTCCTCTAGTAGCTCTAACTCATATGCCACCTTTCAACTTTCCTCAAAATCTTATAAGGACCAACATACCATGCACTAAGCTTCCCTTTCTTACCAAAACTCATAACTACCTTCATGGGAGACACCTTCAGCAACACCCAATCATCGACCTCGAACTCAAGCTCTCTCCTCCTAACATCTGCATATAATTTCTGTTAACTCAGGGATGTATTCAGCCTCTCCCGGATAAGAAGAACTTTCCCCATAGCCTCATGAACCGAATCTAGCCCTATCAACGTAGCATCACCTATCTTGAATCATCCAATAGGTTATCTACACCTCCACCCATAAAGAACCTCAAATAGAGACATCTGAATGCTAGAGTGATAACTATTGTTATAGGCAAACTTGATTAGAGGCAAGTGATCATCCCACCTACCCTTGAAATGAATAACACATGCTCTCAATATGTCCTCCAGAGTCTGAATGGTCCGCTCAGCTAGACCATCTGTCTGTGGGTGAATGGCTGTGTGATATGTTGTGGGTTTAGAACACTTTGACCTTTAAAACGGAGAAAATATGCATGGTCTTAGGTGTGTTTATATAGATATGATTCACTTTTGCTTTTTTTAGGGAAATTAGGTGTTGGATTTGAAACCTGTAAAAACGGGAAAAGAGTGCATAATATGGGCTAAGTATAGGCCTCAGTACGAGCCTTACCTTGGTGGTACAAGCCGTAATGTGATTCATGATAGACTTCAAAAGACTTGCTTAAGGTAATGGCCAATTATGACTCTTCGTACGAGCCGTACCAGAGCAGTCATGGAAAATTTTATAAGAATGCACTTGTCTATTCATTTGGTACGGCTAACAGCTATGAGTCATGATGACTACGTACGAATCGTAACAAGGAGTTGTAGTGAACTTCAGAAAGAATGTTGAATGATAGATTCTATGGTATGAGAGGCAACCACAAGTCATAAGAGCAAGGTACGAGTCGTATCGGAGCACTCATGGAAATATTCAAAGGATGCCAGATTTCACAAATTCAAACCATGATAGGAATGTATGACTCATAATAGCATTGTACAAGCCGTACCAACTCCTAGGACTTATAAGATTTTGAGGTCGCCTGCATGTTATGGATGGAAGCCATGACTCGTGGCATGACTCGTAGGTTATGTAGGCGACAATTTTAGTAGTTTCCCTATTAATTTATGAAATTTTTTTGATTATATATATAAATAGGTTTCTAGGTTAATTTTGTAAGGTATCACGCTTTTAGGCAGAATTACTAATAGAGAACGAATACTTGGGAGATTCTTCTTGAGTTTTCCAATATTCTTGGAGATTTATTCATTGTTCATGGATTTTTTGAAGTTGAATTGTGCAATAATCAATTGGGTTTTATTTAAATCATTATTGTAAGCCTTTAATTATGATTTATTCTATGAATTCTAATTCTTCTCTTACAACCATGAGAGGCTAAAACCTCCACAACTATGATTGTGGGAACCATGTTGAATTAATAAACTAGGGTTTGCACAGAGGGATTCTAAAGCAATATGGATTCTTGTATTGTCTTCTCTTCATCTTAAATGTTCTTAATAGAGTGCAGCGTTAGGTTTGCCCGAATTCTCTACTTTCATAAACCTAGAGAGGTGGAGCTTAGGAAAAGAGAAGGACAACAAAGCCTTGAACTTTATGGTTCATTGTATAACTTGAGCTGCAGTCGCAGGATAGGTAATTTGGAATAAATTGATAATGGTTAAAGTGAAATCACTCAAGAGACCTAATTCGGTAATTGAGTACAGTCATCCAATAGAGATGAATCATTCATTTGAATGAGACTATGTTATCATTTCTACAAGCTAAGTATTGGAATAGATCTCAAGTGTAAAATCCGAAATAGTTATAAATCCAGGGGGAACACCTCCCTAGTTAATTGCATATATTTGACAACAACTTCAATTCATAATACTCTTACTCAATTACTTCATTGAAACCCCCCATTAGGAAATAATTGCACTAAAAACATAAATACTAGCATTATTCTACATTTTGACCATATTTCCCGTGGGCTCGACCCCAACATTCATTAGGTTCTTTATTGACAACGTCTGCATCATACTTTTACAGGAGTGTGATTTGAGCATTATCAAAAGTGGCGCCATTGCCTGAGAATACGTCTTAGGATTAGATTAATTGCTTGTGTTTAACTTTTTGTCTTCATTTCCTGATTACATTTTTATTTTGTTTTTGACACCTACAGGTTGCCACTTGGTGAATGTTAAGTACTCAGCGATGCGGAAACCCCTTGATACCACTTGATCCATAGCTTGAAAGGATATTGTGAAATATGGAGCGAAATGAAACCACCGAACAAATGCAAGCCATATTAACGATTAAGGCTCGTCAGGCAGAGTTAGCACGGCAAGCTGCTCTTCAGGGAGTAGATGATCCCTAGGGAATGGTGGAAAATGATGAAAGACACAGATGGGGTAACAGAGGCCATAGATATGGTCCTCAATTTGATGAAGATGAGGACCTGTATATTGATAAAGCTAGGTCAACCGAAGCCATTGTGCCACCACCTTTTCCTGCTGGAGCAAAGTTTGATATCAATAACATCATGATCCAGTTGCTCAACTTGAAAGGGGTTTTTAGTGGTCATACAGCTGACGATGCAAATCTGCACCTGATGAACTTTGTGAGGATTTGCAAGGCATACAGGTTACTAGGTATGAGCCAGGATGCTATCAGGCTGATGCTCTTCCCATTCTCTCTATCTGAAAAGGCCACTTTATGGTTGTCAGAGTTTCCTAACAACTCCATCACCAATTGGAGGGAATTAAAATAAGCCTTCTTGGAAAGGTTCTTTCCATCTTCCAGGATGCTACAACTAAAGGATGAGATCTATAATTTTTGGTAGTTGAAGACAGTGGCACTTTATGAGACTTGGCTAAGATTCAAGAAAAAGCTAACTAAGTGCCCGAACCACAAAATTCCTGATGAAAGTTTGTTGGAAATTTTTTATAGGTCTTTGAACAATAATACTGAAGTTGTAGCAGATACAATGGCAGGAGGAGCACTCATGAGTCACTCGTGGGAGAAAGCAACTAAAATACTAGACCGAGTGATCAAAACCAACAGATCCTGGCACACAAGGGAAGTTGAAGCAGTTGCAGGTACATATGCTATAGGGATGACTGCGGATCAATCCAACAAAGAGGAGGAGCGTGATCAGGAGTTGGCCCACATAAGAACATCCTTACAACTACTCATGAAATATATTAGAGGTTTTGGAGCTCTAAAGGTAAATGAAATAGGATCTCAGGGTCAGGAACTAGGGCATGAATAGTCGAATTTTGAGGAGGGGACAAACTTTTTGGACAACTAGGTAGCAATTTTTCAGGCTAATTCCAAAGGGTTTGGACAGGACACTTGGTGCCAAGGTTCCAAAAATCAAGGTCAAAACTAGTATAGAGATAACTACAACAGGAATAGATACATGGATAGGAGTAGAGGTCGTGAGCGAGAAGATGAATGGAGAAAGAATGACGGCTACCGCAACAACCACACTGGTGTTTATGTTTCTCCTAGGGCTCGTAAGGGCGATGCTGGACCTTTGAAGTTGGAGAGCATGATGGTTGAGCTTCTTAAGAAGGAAAAATTTACAGATGATCAACTAAAGGACATTCGAGGAGACATATCTAGCATGAGCCAATAAATTGAATCACATGCCACAGCGATCAAGAAAATTGAGCAGCTTCTAGAGTAGATGTCGGCATCCCTGAACCAAAGGAAAAAGGGAACACTTCTAGTAACACAGTCCAAAATATAAAAAATGACAGTTACTGTATAATTGTGATGACTAGGAGTGGGAAGACAATCATTAACCCTCCCTCACCGATTGTAGTTGATATGGAGAAGAAAAAGGAGATTGAGCTGAATGAGGAGGATGAGATTGTTGGACAAGACCTTATAGGTGATGATGATTTGACTAAGGCTCCAGGTGATGCAACGGGGTCTAAGGCTGATGAAGGAAAGGAAAAAAGAGCCCACTAGATTTACAACCCTATGCCTCAACCACCACCACCATTCTCCTAGAGAGTGAAGAAAAAGGTGGAAGATGGGAAGTTCTAGAAGATCTTGTCAATGCTGAAACAATTGTCTGTGAACATCCCATTGGTCGAGGCATTGGAACAGATGCCTGGGTATGCCAAGTTTATGAAGGACCTGGTGACTAGAAATAGGTCCGTGAGCTATAAGCCAGTGGTTAACTTGCACCATTGCAATGCCATAGCCTCACGGGTCCTTGCTAAGAAAAAGGAAGATCCAGGTTCCTTTACCATTCCATGCAAGATTGGAAATTTTGTGTTTGCGAAGGCCCTGTGTGACCTAGGTGCTAGCATCAACTTGATGCCATTAGTTGTGTTCAAACAGCTGGGCTTGGGAGCATCCACACTAACTACCATGCGGCTACTGATGGAAGACCACATAGTGAAGAAGTCGGTAGGGCTCATTTTTGATGTGCTAGTCAAGGTGGAAAAGTTTATCTTCCCGGTTGATTTCGTGATCCTAGACTGCGAGGTCAATTTTGAGGTCTCCATTATCTTGGGGTGGCCATTCCTTGCCACTAGAAGAGCATTGGTGAATATTGAGGTGGGCCAATTAAAGTTCAGGATGAACAAAGAGGAGGTCACCTTCAATGTCTGTAGGTCAATGAAGCAACCTAATGAGTGTAGGGTTGTGTCAGCAATTGAGGAATCGAACTGGTGTATCTTATGAAGCCTAAATATTCAAGGAAGTTACATTATGCCACAATGTTAAATCAAGTGCTGCATGGGAGGCAACTCATGAATGGATGGTGAATTCTGAGAAGCTGACAAGAGTGCTTAGAGCACCATAGGTATGTCCCACTCCTAGTTCTTACATTTTTACTGCTTTGGGGGAAAAGCATGTTTTTAAAGGGGGGTGTACTTGTACTTGTTTTTGATTTTTTTCAAGGGTTTTGTTGTCATATTTCATTTTCTCAGGTCTAGTAGAACCGACATGTGTAGGATGTTGTTGTTGTCGTGTGATTAGAAGTAGCTTAGGAGTACTTTATAGTCGATAAATGCTCATGTTTTGATATTTTGACAAAAATTACCCTTTTTAAAATTTTTGTGTCTAGTTGTGTATGTTGACGGCGAAGTATGACTAATGTAGATCTTTATATGACATTTGATAGATTGGCATGTGAAATTATAGCTTAGCAGTGCATGAACCAGATAGGTAGAATAAATGCAAACTTGTACCATGTATGAGTGAGGATTCTTACCTAGTTTAATACTACATGGAGGATCTAAAACTTGCTCGGTTGGTCGTTACATAGGCTGTAGGACAGTTGGTTAGGAAAGAATCATAGGTCGATTTTGATTTAGTCCACTTTAGCTTATATAGCCCTAACAAATAAAATGAATCCCTTGATCCCATATTTGAGCCTAAAAGTTGACCATTTTTCTTTGATTACCCATTCACCTTTACCGTGTTTATTATGAACCTATTTGGCCCTGGTCCCTCTTTGGATATTGTGAACCTCAACACAAGAAAAATCCCTAAGTTGAGGGTGGATATAGTATAGGTGCATATATCCAGTTGGGGGTGAAAAAAAAAGAAAAAGTCAAAAGAAAAGTAGGGTGTGGTGTAAAAATAAAAAAAGGAAATTAAAAAAAGAGTTGAAATATCAAGAGAAAAATAAAAAGAAAAAGAAAAATGCAAGAAATAAAGTTGAAAAAGAAAAAGAGAAAATATACGACATCCACAAATGACAGTTGAATGGAGAAAAAGGGAGGAAAAAGGAAAAAAGGGGTAAAAAGTGAATAGTGGAGTAAAATTGTATAGTGCCAAGGAGTATTAGTAACTATTTCCATATCTAACATGCCAAATCGAAGCCTACATTACAAGCCGATGAAAGTCCTATAGTGATCCTAACTTAACTGTCTGAAAAGCCAAAGTAGAGAAAATGAGGGCAAGCCCATCGTATCCGTTGTGCATATTTGGAACTTCTTTGTGAGAGTGAGAGTCTACTTGACTAGTCCCAGGAGTCATTTATACGTACCTGTGAGTGTTGGGGACTTCATTTACTGTAAAGGTATATGGTTTGTGTTGCATTCTACCAGTTGTCTATGTAAATAACATTAGTGGTAGCTTAATTCTATGCTAATAGTTGGATGCCATATCTAGATCCCTATATGTCATGATTTGTAGTTGTATGTATGCATAAATGACTTGGTTTGAATGAAAAAGGGGTCAATATCTGATAATGGTCTTTTGTGCAAAATTTGTTGTGTTGGCTGTATGTCTTCTATTTTACTTTCTAGTTAAGCGTCATTTATAGTTTTGTTTTGTTTGCCCGAGGACATGAAAAAGTCATAAGTTGAAGGTGTTCATGTTCTATAGGTTTACAACACTTTTGACGCTTAAAATTGAGAAAATATGCATGGTCTAAGGTGTGTTTATACAGATATAATGCACTTTTGCTTTATTTTCAGGGATATCAAGTGTTGGAGTTGAAATTTGTAAAAGAAGGGAAAATAGTGTAGAAAATAGGCTAAGTACAGGCTTCAGTACGAGACGTACCTTGGTGGTATGAGCCGTACCTTGGTGGTACGAGCCGTACCTTGATTTATGATTGACTTCAGAAGACATGCTTAAGGCAATGTCCAATTACGACTCTTGGTACGAGCCATACCAGAGCAGTCGTGGAAAATTTTAGAAGAATGTACTTGTCTAGTCTCCTAGTACGGGCAACATCTATGAGTCGTGATGACTACCTATGACCTGTACCAAGGAGCCATCATGAACTTCAGACAGAATGTTGAATGACAGATTCTATGGTACGAGAGTCAACCACGAGTCGTAAGAGCAAGGTACGAGTCGTATTAGATCACTCATGGAAATATTCAGAGGGTGCCATATTTCACAGGATTAGATCACGATAGAAATGTATGACTTGTAACAACATTGTATGAGTTATACCAGCTCCCAGGACTTATAAGATTTTGAGGTCGCCTGCATGTTACAGATGGAAGCCACGACTCGTAGGTTATGGCGGCGACAGTTTTAGTAGTTTCCCTGTTAATTTAGGAAAAGTTTTTGATTAATTGTATAAATACTTTTCTAGGTTAATTTTGTAAGGTATCACACTTTTAGATAGAATTACTGATAGAGAACGAATACTTGGGAGATTCTTCTTGAGTTTTCCAATATTCTTGGAGATTTATTCATTGTTCTTAGATTGTTTGAAGTTGAATTGTGCAATAATCAATTTGGTTATATTTCAATCATTATTGTAAGTCTTTAATTATGATTTGTTCTATGAATTCTAATTCTTCTCTTACAACCATGAGAGGCTAAAACCTCCACAACTAGGGTTGTGGGAACCATGGTTAATTAACCAACTAAGGTTTGCACAAAAGGATTCTAAAGCAACATGGATGCTTGTATTGTCTTCTCTTCATATTAAACATTTATTAACGGAGCGCAATGTTTTGTACTTGCCCAAATTCTCTACTTGCTTGAACCTAGAGAGGTAGAGCTTAGGAAAAGAGAAGAACAACAAAGCCTTGAACTTTATGGTTCATTGTATAACTTGAGTTGGGGTTGTAGGACAGTTAATTTGGAATAAATTGATAACAGTTAAAGTGAAATTACTTAAGTGTTACACCCTGATTTTTTTTATAATTATTTGATGGTTATATGTCATATTAAGGGAATTATGGGTCGTATGTTGTCCGTAGGTCAGGAGGGAAACATGTGCAAAAGGAAAAGCGAAGAGTATGTGAACTTTGTAAATAAGGGTCAACTTTAAATGGATATATCTTCAAATATATAATGATTCAGAGGTCCTACAACATATCAAATGAAAGGTATTTGAGTCTAGTTTATAGTGAAAAAAAACCGCTCGTTAATCGGAGTTCGGAATAAAAAGTTATGCTCGTTTGGAAAGGGTTTCTTATGTTGTGAGCTTCTAATCGTCGAGTTGCTGCGTTTTTGGCTGCCAAGATGCTGCGGTTTTGGGAAGTAGGGAGGTGAAGTTCTACCTCCATATTGGTGAGAGTTGAGTACAAAAGGAGGTAGGTGTTTTTACTCTTTAAATTATCATGAATTAACAAGTTATGTTGGAAGTGAAGTTGGAACTTATGTGTTGCTTGGGTGTGTGTTGTTGCTGCGGTTTGGCAGCATGGTTGCTACATTTTTGGAACAGAATTTAGCTGAAGAGGAACCCCATATGGGCAGGGTTTATACACAAGTGAAAGGTAAGTGTTCCTACTTGGTTTATCCGCTCAAACTCACAAGCTAAAGTAAGGAAATGACATAAAGTCAATATGTGTTTTATGTGATATTTGACTGAGGTTTCTGCCCATTTTTGGGAGGTTGTTACAGCTATATAGATTCTGGAATTTATCCAAGAGATTGAAGGAATACACCACACCTTTGGGGAGGTTAAACACCAAAATCACGTTAGCGAAACTCTCTTGAATTGCCTCAAGTTTAAGACGCCTAAAGTACGTAGGATTGCTAAAAATTATATTATGATGTGGCTGCTTGGTTGTACATTTTGGGAAATGAATTGTGACTGGGAACTTGGCATAAACCAGTCCTCATTCCATGTAGTGTAAGTAAGGAAGTTGAAGGTGTCGGAGTTTCTAGCAAGCGGAAGAAATTGGCTAAAAAGACGCGACGAAGTGAGGTATGTAATGGCATCCCTATTCTTATTTTCTAAGCAAGAAATTTCGTTGTTGATCGGGACAATGTTCCTATGTTTTGTGTTCCTATTGAGGCGTACATGATTCTGCCCAAAGTATTAGAAATACTTCATAGAAACCTTGAAGAGTTAAATATGCTTGAAGTTAACAAATGTGAAGTGGAAGGCGAATTATTTATGATTATTGTTGTAGTTGTAAATCGAGTCTGAATTCCTCTCTGCATGGGCACCGTGAGCTGGTCCTTTATATTATTTCATGCATATGATATAAAATGTGTTCAAAATTCTAGTTGCTATGTGAAATTGGTAAGAAGGCAAGATGACGTCACGCGAACGAACTTAACGCTAGAAAATAATTTTAAGCTAAATCAGGGTAAATGAGAACAACGAAATGAAAATGCCTTACAATAGTTATCCACCCTCTTATGAACATTTTCTAAGGTATATAAGGCCAAGAGGATATTCCTTGATTTATCTCCCTTTATCTAACTGACTAGTTAACGAGTTTTCGAACAAACCGATACGTTGAACTTGAAAGATAGAACTCGAATGTGTAAATTATTGATATTTCTAT